>JALDNG010000003.1:3835000-3972500 GCA_024349245.1 Neodontobutis hainanensis | reverse complement strand
ACCGCGGTCAGGCAAGTATGGATTGCAGCAGCCACTGAATGTTTCAAGTTCTCAACACACACACGTCTGCCGCTAACCCTGTTCTCTAGAGGCACTGTGAAAGTTGGCATTTCGCTCAAACAAACCACTGATCCGGCCTTGTCATTACACTGTTAGAAATACAGTGGTAAACATCACCTCCAGCAGACCAATGGCCCAACTGTATCATCCTAACAAGTCCAATCAGACTGTAAACACTTGAGCTTGTTTCTGTAGGACTTCCTGCACTGAGGCTTGTGTGTTTGCTGGATGTTTTGATGTCCAGGTTTTTTGAGGCGTGTGCAGTTCCTATGCCTTTTGGAGCTGTGATTGAAGTGGTCCTGTCACCAAAGAGCCTCAAAGTGGTGAAGCGTGCAAGTGGCATCTGATGATCTTCTAAAAGGATAAGGAGGTCAGAAGGCCGTTTCTTGTACTATAATGTAGTCAAAGGAAAGCCCGGTCTTTACAATGGGGTTAAAACCGTGTGAATGTTCCCTAGTTCTCTGCAGCTCTGTGATAGAAAAGCCTCCAATTAGAGCCTGAGTTCATGTCACACATCTGCTGATCCAATCCGCCGAGCTTCAGGAGTTTCCTACCTATTTATGAGAAAGCCATCCGTCTGCCTTCACGCCTCCTAATCCCCCAGCCGCCATTATTCCTGGGAAGTGCACTGTCACCATAGAAATCAAGAGCGAAAAACACAATAACAAAACAAGGTCTTCACAGAGAAGAAAAAAAAATGTGTGTAGGAGACAAGGAGAAAGGAGGGACAGTGGAGGGAAACAATAGAAGAGAAAATTCTCCAAAGGTCAGTGCACTGGTAAAAGTATATAAAAAACTTAAGAAGGGAGGAAAAAAGGAAAGGGAAGAAATAGTAAAAAAGATTCAGTGAAAGTGGATGTGGAGTTTGTGACACATTGTCGGTGCAGGGTTTGCCTGTTCAGCGAATGAGTCTCTGGGGCTCTTTATTTTTGAAGCTTGACGGCAATTTGGATAAGAAAGAGAGGTCCAAAGGAAGGAGCCGCCAAAGCTGACAGGCTGCTGGAGGAGCCCCGTGCAGGTTCACTGAAACCCCGTTTCCATTCAGCGTACCGTGCGGCACAGTTTGGTACGGTATCCACAGATCCAGTCTGTATTTACACTTGAGCTGCCCCTTTGATCTAACAGGGCTTGCTGTTGTGTTCATGCGTAAGGAACCTATGCATCTTTGTTTTTTGCAGATCTACACCTTGTACTTGTGACAATAGCCTCACGTGTTATTTCTACTAGAGTGGGGCTGTACGGGCAGGGTCATGCTAGAGTAATAATTGGGGCCCAACCATGTTGAGTGAGAATAATTTAAGTTAAAATAATTCCCAAGCCTATACAAAACCCTTTCATTAATGCTGTTTATACACAGTGACGCCATGGGCCCCACCCCCATGGCGTCACTGTGTATAAACAGCATTAATGACATCCATATCATAATGATAAAGGGCTTAGCCTAATCATTCACTTGCCTCTAACATTTCTCTTTGTTCCTTCTTAGCGGGAGTTTGCACCTAAACAACATCCTTGTTTTTAATCCTGAAAAAGTTGGCATTTTGTGTCCCCTCTTTTGATTCCTGTTAACTTCCACTTTTAGCACTGATTATACTCTGTTGGTTGCACAGTGTAACATTACATTCTCTCTTTTTTGTATATAGTAGCAATGACCATAAATATTTAAAATATTGTTGCTAGAAGCAATTCAAATACTACCAATAGATCTTTAAACAAAACAATATGAATTTCTGCCTCAACTTTTTTGAAATAAACACAAAGTGAAGTGGCCTATTCTGACGTACTGGTTTATAGCACAAAACATAACATAACAAAGACAATGAAAATTCGAGAGTGACATATTCTTGTTGTGATTGGTAGATTCCATTCAAACTAAAAGGTTAAGCCTGTTAAAGGCTGGCTGCTGACGAGTTGATGGGATTAGAGAATACATAATTGTTCAGCGGTCACATGTGTCATAGAAAGAGATGCCAAAGCCTTTGTAATGAGGATTATATGTCTTTTCCATGGATTCATTTCTCCGCTCTGTGACATTACTGAGCTGTGATGGCCTGTATCTCTCCCATCCCTCCTGCCTTTGTCTCATTGCACACATGGGCCAACTACCTTGACTTTCCACTGACTTTTACAGGCCATTGTGGATGCTCTGCACACCACTGTCCAGGACCTGTTAAACTAGCACAAGCATGTTTCATTGCAAAACAAGGTGTGAACTAATAGAGACGTAGCTTCTGGCTGCACATGAAACTGGAAGTGAGTCCTTGAACCTTGACTCACCTTGGCAGATAATTGTGTGTTATTCTGCGTTTACACCAAAGGAGTGGAGCTGTCATTGCTCAGAGTTGGTTGACATGTTTTATGTACTGGACAGATAAAATCCCCTGGCAAAGGCTCCTTTTGAATATTTGTGCTGTTCAGATATTAATTGCTGTTTCAAGTGCTTCATATTTAAGTTAAAAAGTCAAATTCAACAGTTATAGCTGTGTGAATGTTCCATGTTAGTTCACAAACTGAGAAAAGAGGCAAACTGCAAGTTCTGTATTGACTATAAGCACGCAGTAAAGATGCAGACTCAAACTGGAAGAATATGTTCTAAATAAATGTTTATTCAATAAATAAATATAAATAAAAGGACAACATTTAATACTCATTCTTCTTCATCCTTCATTTCTATTTCTTTCCCTCTAAATCACAATTTTCAACAAAATCTCTGTGTTCAGCCACTGGTAACATTGCCGAGGAGTTTGCAAAGTGCTGTTGTAATATAACCCCACTTGTACCATACTGTGTGAGAGGTTAAACAAACATTATGCTTTACCTGCAGTGACAAGTGCCACTGCTTTAATGACAGTTGTTAAAGTTCACCTTTTAATTTCTTGAAAATTTTATTCCATGCACCTTTTGGCTCAAGTGATAATCTCAAGTGTTTGTTGTTTGTAACAAAGCATTCTTGAAAAAAAAAAACAGATGCATAGTGAGCCTGTGTTGAAATAATGCTTGGCCCTGGGGAAAGGACATATTAGGTTTTGCACAGCAAACATTGGAGACTGCATTACCACATTACAGTTACATTGTACTGTAACAGCCTGTTTAAGGATGCTCTAAGTGAGGCCATCAGTGTGCGTAAAGGAATACAAATGAACTTGGATTGAGTTATGAGCTTTCTTGCACGAAAGGTAGTAAAATTCTGGGAACTGCTGGTAAAAGTAATGTCCATGCAGACTCTGCCTCTGCAAGTCTGGAGTAAAGCTCCGAGTATTAGCTGATCAGCCTGACCATAGAAAAGAAAGTCACAAGCGGTTTAGCTTTACAGGCAAACAACAGTATATTTACCATATTATCTGGAGACTGCCTCCGTCTGAACAAACAATAAGGTAACAGCCTTGGATCAAAAACACATTTTAGGTATGTGGCAGATTTCATAACCAGTTGATTCTTTGATTGTGAGACAATGTCTGCATTTTTCTGAGAAACAAACAGTTTGCGTGTGTGCGGTCCTGCTGGTGCACTTCTTCATCACCCCAAAAAGCGTGAAATGACCCTCAGTGGAGCAAGCCTCTGCACTGCCTATCACTCCATTACCAGGCACGCTGTATTCAGTCCAATGTGCAAAACAGCTGTGGAAAAAACCCTCATGCCTTTTCTTTAATAGAGTGTCCCCTTAGAAATGTTTTTCCTACTCTCTCCCATTTTTATCAGAAGTACAGAAATACCCACCCACTTCTGTCATGTAAGATTGGTTCCCCTCCAAGTATGACATGATGGAGCTCATCTGGATCGAGTTAGGGTGGGGCACCCTGTGGAGATAGACTGGACGGGAATGTCATTATTGAACTGATAAAGACTTATTAGGCTGTTTAGGCTCATGATAATGAATAAACACATTAAAGAATGACCCTTTGACCCGCTGGGACATTGTGCTAGTGTTAAGATGGAGCAGCTGCTTTGTAAATGTTCTTGTTTCTGCTTTTTTTCTTGTGAAGTACATGTTAATAAAGTGAGTGCTCTTAGTTGATTTTTAAAAAGTAAAACACAGATTTTTTTGGTAGCATTAAGTATTGATTATAGTAATATAATATTATAGTAATAGGGATTAGTAAACAAAATGAGGCAGAGGGAAAAAAACTAAATAGTAAGAATAAATGACCAATAATAACGCATTTAGAATAAAATCCAACTTTTTCTGCATGTGACAAAAATAAGTCAGTAACATACTAGATTTTTTTTAAATTGTTCTTTTGTCAAACAAGATCATTCACATTTTTTGAGACTTTAGGTTGTTTTTAGAGCTGTTGTTTGATGGCTCCAGTGTTGCATTTTCTGGGTGAAAGTGTGTGAAGCTACCTTATGTCTTTCAAGCCGAGAACCTATTTAGAAAAGATTGTGCCCTTGTAATGATTTGAGCTGGCAGACTTACAAGCATAGCTGAAATAGCTGAAAGCTTCCCTAAACCTTTGATTATACAAGAGGTTTAAATGAGAGACATCAGGCTTGTTTTCCAGTCCTTCGTGTGCATGTCCAACACTCAGTCCAGACCCATCAGGCCCACTCCTCAATTGTCTTTGATGTCTGCGCAATCAAACTAATTACCCATGGCAACGCTGATCAAACATTCTATTGAGAGAAAAAGGAAACACAAGCTTAGAAAACTGAATCAATATCATCAGTCATGGACAGGAATCTGTTATTAATGGTGTCTGCTTTCTATTATGCACTGGATGCAGACATGAGCAGAACACCAGGGTGGGGATTATCTGACCCAGCTGTCCTCATCTTGACCAGACAACACAGAGGTCATGTATAAACAGCCACGTTCACACACAATGACACTCTTTTCCATTAATACAACCCAAACACCTGCAGCAGGCAAGAGAGGAGCTGATGCTGTTGGTCTGACAAGTGAGCACAAGAACTACACTTCCTTTACCTTATGGGCAAAATAAGACTATATAAACAAATCATTTAACAGAAAAAGATCTGTGCATCGTGCTGTGTAAACAAACCAGAAGGACTGGCTTTGAAGAACAGCAGATATGAGTGTTTGTTGTGTTTAAAACAGATGTGTAGACAGTTGTCAGTGTTTAGAATTTTGTCTGAACACATTGGCCTGAACATGAATCTGTGTTGGTAAAACTTTAGCATTAACTTGTGTACTAATGATGTCAGTTACTGCAGAGATCTAGGAGGACATTGAGTTTGGAAACTATGACAGATACATGTTTCTGTATTTGTGTACAGGTGTATGTGTGCATAGTCCAGAACCTTGGCACCTGCAGACATGAATGCTAGACTGGACTCCAGTGACACTTTGTGACTACCGTCACTGCCCCATGCAGCATATACAAAAACACAATCCTGTCCAAAAATGAAATGAAGTGCGAGAAGACTCAAATGGAGAGTTTGTTTTGTCAGCATGTTAGAGTGGCAGAGAAGCATCAGGTAAATGAGTAGCCTGAATTATCTGTGGCTGCCAGGGCAAGTTGGGCTGCTTAATGAGTCTGTGACTTTACTACTTACAAAGATTTAGCTTTTGATCACTTAAAAGGACGGAGGAACTATTTGCAGGTGACACTGGCAATTATTGCCTCAGCTCAACACAGATGTCTTTGCCAATGAGAGTTGGTTCTTTTTTAAATAGAGGCAGTCATATCATCACTAACAAGACGTGTCCACTATCATCCAACTGATGACACGTGGGCAAGTTGACTTTGTTGTCGTGGAGACAGAAACATTGTATAGACAATGCATAACTCTGCCAGCGTAGCAGCAACTTCGACCGGTAGTGAAGCTTTACATTTGTTGAAGTGTCATTGTGGATGCATGTTCAACTGCAAAAATTTATATACAACATACTTGTGCCCACTGAGGTATTGTTTCTTTTCAGTGAAACACACACATATTCAGCAGAGTCTGTGATTTCTCAGGTGTCATTTATTTATAATTGGCAGAGTGGCACTAGCAGGAGCAGTTTTTCACTTTTTTTGCCCAGTACACTTGTAATATCAAAGATCAAATGAGAGACAACCCTGGGTCACAGCAACATCCCAGCATGGAACTTGCTTTCCTTCAGGGATGGCCACAGCAAATCATCTGCCTCCATCCTCCTCTCTAACCTACTCTCCAAAACATTTCACCTGAGCTGTCCCTCTGATGTACTCATTCCTATCCCTCCTTGTCACGCTTAAACAAAGCCTCAACATCTTCAGCTCTGCTCCCTCCAGCTCCTCCTCCCGTCTTTTCCTCAGTACCACTGTCTCCAAACCATTCAACATTGCTGGTCTCACTACTGTCCTGTACACTTGCACATTTATCCTCGCTTGTACTCATTAATCACACCTTACAATTTTCTTCACCCGCACGTCTCTTCACTTCTTTTCCACACTCCCCGTTGCTCTGGACAGTTGACCCTAAGTACTTCAAATCCTGCACCTTCTTTACCTGAAACCTTACCATTCCATTTGGATGCCCCTGTCTTGCTGCGACTAACCAGAGTTTACCTCCACTTCTCTAGATTTCCCTCCACCTGCTCACACTACAGATCACAATGTTGTCATCAAACATCAGAGCCGATCCTCCACCATGAACTCCGCTGTCACATTTACAGCACACATCACCATTTTGTGCCTGGTGTAAAATACAGAAGACATCTTCAGATTACAACTTTCAGATTATTCTATTTTTATAAGCAATGTCCACTAGTATTTGTAATGGCATTGGTCATGACTTGAAAAGCTCTAATTCCTCTGTCTATGTATCTGTTTGCACTTCAAAGCCATGCATGTTTCAGACACAGAGATGGGTCACTGGGTTACTTTTTTTTTTTTGCATTTTTTTACTGTTTATTGCACTCTGTGACTCTCTGTTCCTTTGTATAAAATTCAGGGCATGGAAACAGATTCCCTGAAGTACCTGCTGTGGAATCTCCTCTGCAATGATAACTCCAGACTCCTTTCCACACAGAACTGGGATAACAGTCAGACTGAATTCACAGAGGAAAGAAAGAAAACATGTGATGTGTGTGTTTTGCAATTTGAAATGTAAATTATTCTTAGTGATTTATGGAAGCATTTGTCAGAATATGAACTTGTAAACTTGGAGAACACTTATTTGCGTGTGGTTCAAACAAGGTGTTGACAAATCGCTGAATGTCACAGCAGAAGACGGCTGAGCGGTTCACCAGGACTATGGCACATTACTGTTTTGACACTGTGCACATCTGGTACTAGAATCTTTGGCGCTGACATATGGATTACACTTTACAATCTTCTCAAGTGACACATTCATGTTAGATGAGCAGGAAATTAAAGATGGTAGAACCTTATGTCCAAACTGGATTTTTCATTATTATCTTCCATACATTAGTGGCTCTATACGTCATTAATTCTGAGAGCAGTGACTGATATATAGAGGTCTGTGTGTACATAGGCACAGTGCTGTATATTTGTAAGGATGACACACCAGACGGACGACTTGTTCCCAGGTGAACCTGCTGCGGCTGCGTCAGTGTGTCTGGATCATCAAAACCTAATGAGGCCTTCCACCGTTTACCTCAGCTTATTCCCCACAGCACCGTCACAGAGCAATGTGTTTTCTGACACGGCATGAGAAAAAGAGACGTTCCCAAATTCCCGTTCTGGTTATTGCTCTTACTGCTGGCTGTTTTGACAAAATCTGATACAAGACGGGAAGAAAAAGAGGCTTATTTTTCCTTCACTTATTTAAATTCATGTTGAGCTTCTCGACATCCCTGTGTGTGGTACTATACTGAATTTGTTGTGACTATGCTGATATTCAACAATCCAAAACAAACCAGTGTAAGCTTTTGGGATGACAAACTTTGTGTTCAGCTTGGCCCTTTTTGGCACAACACCTATTTAAAGTAGGCTCATAGATTTAACCCTTTCATGTTAGTAATCCTGGGCTATATTTTGTTCTTAGAATCATTAATAATCAGATTTCCCATGTTATTTTTAGATGCATTTAAGTTAGGACCTTTAAAGGGTCTCTTAAAAACAAGAGCCCTTTCATGTTCTAGCCTATGAATTATCATGTGGTTTAGTGGTAAAGTATTACTTTATCACTTGGCAAATTGTAATAATGTGCCTGATGACATGTGGAGTGATTGTGTTGCTGAAGAACAATGCTGAAGAATGTTATAAATGTTGTAAATGAATGTGAAATGTTATATACAGTCAGCATCTACACAATAACAAGTCCTCAAAACAGGCTTGCAGTAGAAAGTGATAAAAAACACCTTGTAGTGAGCTGCACATGGCATGCAAAAGGTTCAATGAAATGCTTTTATTAAAAGGCACATGGCCCTCCACGTGGCATAACCATTCAAATTTCCATGATTGTTGAAGACACACAGGTCTCCACCCTTGAGCAGATTTATTTTCACACATGCTGGCTTTGGTGTCTGCAAGTCCTCCCCACCCTGTCATTGTTTGTTCTGCTGTTAAGTGTGAATATGAGCAGAGACCAAGGAGAAACATATAGGTCTTCTCTTGCTCCACTGAGCGCTGCTTGTTGATGTCACCAATCCAACAGCTTTCCAGACGTCTGAAGTCCTGTGTGTCCATCAGTGGGGTGAGAACCAGTAATTACAACTCTGCGGTCGTTCTCACACTCAGGACATTAAGCAGTATGACGTACTAATCTAGAAATTGCATGCATTATTCTCCCTGATTCCAACTTGACAAATTCATGCATGCATAATGCTCAACAAGCATCTATTCTAGACAACTTTGAGAGAATTCATCAGTGTTAATAGGTTAATGGTAGAATGCATTAAGTTGTTTTCTGCCTTGTGTTACACTAAATTACAAATGACGTGTGTGACCATGTTCTATGAAGTCATAGCTGTGTTTTCTTTTACTGGTCTGTCTTGCTAATTAGTCTTGTTCTCAGCTCTGATTTTTGCACACATACCATTTGTCTAAATGTGGGCAACAGCAGCCCTTTGATCACCTGGCTGCTCACCAATGACAATATGTTGAGATGAATGCAGACTTTCCAATATGTGCTCCATATTGAATTCAAACAGATGCACACAGGACAGAATCCCTCGTCCAGACTGCGAAGCACGCAGGGAATGGAATGGGAGCTCCAATCTAATGCAATACTGTGTCATTTGTAACAAAAAAATAGATACAGACATACAGTCTGTGAACACACAAGACAAATAAAACCTCCATTCTTTATAAATGCCCACGAGCCGTGCACAAGAAAACACACAACTCCCAAATGAACAAATCCCACTAATGCTTAGCTGCAGCAGTAACTACACAACTGCATGACACAAAACTCTCAGGGGTCAAATAAAATGCACACTCTAAGTGCCACTTCATCTTCAAGGCAGAACGGAGAGCAGCAGCTTAGGATTGTGCTTGCTATTGTGCCTGCTTTGCCCCTTAATAAGCTTGCAGGGAAGTTCATTGTTAGTCCTTGTAGTTTCACACTTCTCTGCAGCCACGCATGACTTCTCCCCAAACGGGCTCTGGTCCAGCCCCTACTGTCTGTTTATGTAGACTACCAACGGGACAGGATGGAATGCACCTCCAACACAGGCTAAGAAGAGGAGTCTGCCTCAACCTGCTGATTTGAGCTGTTTGTGTTTTACACTGGGGTAAATGTTTTGATTAAAAGGCTGTTACTATTTTGCTAGTCACAATGGCTTTGTAGTGGATGGGTTTGCTGTGGTGCTGATGGATGGACGGCCGCTCCCTGCCTCCAGTGAGCAGTTGAATGAGAGAGGAGCTGTCATCACCCCGCTGCCGACACCATTGCCTGAAGAGAGAGGAAGGCAGTGGGCCGGCAGACAGAGAACAGGAAATATATGGAGAGCCAACGACGGACAATGTGTTGAAAAAAAAAAATTTAGGGGCAGGAGAAGGCCTAGAGAAAGACTGGAGAGTAAGTGCGTTAGGGAAAGAGGAGGTCAAATTTGGGTGCAACTCACCTCACACCCATGTCCCATAAGGAATAGCACTGCTGAGAGGGAGTCCACATTACGTAAGAAGGGACAGCAGGTGGTACTGTGAAACACCAGAACCTCTCTGATCAGCAGTACTGGGAAATGCACCATTGACTCTGGGGTCCCACACAATAAAAAGTTTCACAGCAATCTGTAGGCCTAATGGGAAGAGTCACACAGTATTATACTGTTCCCCATAACTACGTCAAAACATGACAAAATGCTGTAAATTCACAAAGGATTAAATTAGTAGAGAATTATCTCTCAGCATGAACAGGACTAATAATACTCTATTATATGTAAACTAGAGTCATGCAGAATGAAAGGGATGCTCAGCTTGGTTTGTGGTATTGTGTTGTATTGTACTGGTGCTTTGATGATTCACAAAGATGTAAGTCATAAGTCTACTTCTAAAGGCCTCGTTGTGGTGAGCCTTCATCTTATCTGTAAACTTGCAGAGAAAGGTTAAACTACTGCTAACTTCACATCGGACTGCCAAATCTGACATTTTTATTGGGTTGCGTTTAGTTGGGTTTGACTTATGAGGAGCTGTCAAAGAAGTGTTGTTGCACGCACTGCATTATTTAGCTCCAGATTGTTTTAACCATAGATTATAATAGCAGCAATAATAGTCTCACAGCGCCCTCCACTGGGGTTCCTTGTACGATGGAGTTTTGTTGCGCACCTTCCCTCCATTTCTTTCCAGTTGACGAGATAATAAAAGGCCAACAGTTGAATTTAAACAAAATCTGGATTCGTTTCTTTATGTAAAGTATATGGTTTAATTAAACCTTTATAGTTTACTCTTGGTTTTGGATTTGAATTCCCTTGGATAGTGGTTTTGTTTCAACAGTTTTTACTTGAGTTTTGACATATGTCAGTCAAATTGAATAGAAAATATGTATTTATTTATTTTTCTTTGCTATTGTGCGATTGATTTGTAAGCCGGAAAAATGCACAATCTGGCAACGTTAAACAGCGCCGCCGCGGATGAGCTTCGTTCAGGAGGAGGTGCTCGGTGAATCGCTTCCCGATGCCACTGATGGATAAATCCCTGGAAAAGTAGTCGAGCGCAGATGGGCCCAGAGGTGAGAGATGAATATGGCTCTCTCCAGAGGTTTGAGGTTCTGTCAGCGGGTTTTGTCATGGATACCCGTGCTTATTATAACATCCGTGGTGCTGTGGTCGTACTATGCCTACGTATTTGAGCTGTGCTTGTGTAAGTATGAGAAACGGTGTTGGTTTGTTGTGATTTTGAATGTTGAGCCGCCGGAGACGTCGCAGATTTCCGCACAGCGGCGTTGATAGAAATATTATGGCTAGAAACTAGCAAAGCGGAAGCGGCAGTGTGTCCTAATATTGAGCTTTTACAACAGTAACACAGTCGTCTATGAACTATAACTATTTATTCAGTCTGTTTCAAGATTAGATGTTGTTTCCCCTTTTAGCTGCTTGTCCCTCTGGCTTATGTTTTCGTCAATGCTTTAAATCCTTTGTGATCAATGGAATAGTCGTATAAACATGTCACTACATTGGTCCCAATACAGTGCCTTGATTGTTTATTTTCTCCTTTATCCCTCTTTTTTATTTTACAGTTACTATCACTAACACATTCGAGAAAGGTGAGTTTCTAATTTCACATTTGTTAACGTTGCACACTGGTACAGAAGCACATGAGTTCTCATCACATGCTTAATGAATGGTGCTTTGTTCTTGTAGTGGCCTATCTACTGGTGTTCCATGTTTGCTTTGTGATGTTCTCCTGGACCTACTGGAAGTCTATATTCACTCCTCCTGCATCCCCTTGCAAAAAGGTACAAAGTGGTTTGCTATAAATGAATATACTATTCCACACAAAGCTACTGGTAACAGTAGACTTTTTTTCTGTTGCACTAGTTTCAGCTCTCATATTCAGACAAGCAAAGATATGAGATGGAGGAGAGGCCGGATGTTCAGAAACAAATCCTTGTTGAGATTGCAAAGAAGCTGCCTATTTTCACTCGAGCACAGTCGGGAGGTAAAGTTTCAAATACTACTAATAGTTTAGCTGCAAATGCATTTATGGTTTTATTCATACATTATATATCAACTAAAAAGGTAACAATGCGGACAGATTATCAGTGCCGGTCATCTTGAAAACAAGTACACTAGGGCAACTAGAGCATCTGCATCTAGAGTAATCAGCCAATGTATTTCTTTCATTAGTGCTGATTGCTAAGTTCTCGGCCTCAGGAAATAAGCAAAGGGTAAGCACGGCTCAAATGTCATTCAACTGGTCATCCTCTTGTCTCCAGCTATCAGGTTCTGTGACCGCTGCCAGGTGCTGAAGCCTGACCGCTGTCACCATTGCTCGGTTTGTGAAACGTAAGTATGCCTTTCCTCTTCGATTCATTCATCTAGAGAGTGCCCTAGGCAAATACGATTGTTGGACATGGAACTGTTTGTGATAATTAGAAGGTGTTGCTTTGTTGGCACAAGCATCTCTTAGTGATGAATCAGAGCAGCGTCTTATCTTTGTACAAACAGCAGGTCTCAGAATTAATGTTCAGTGAGCTTTATTAAAAGATTGGGTGCTACTGGCATTGTTTATTGCTGTTTGCGTCCACTTGTGTAATGAAAGCGACATTTCCTTATTTAAATTTTTTTCCCCTCATAAGCTGTGTCTTGAAGATGGACCACCACTGTCCCTGGTACGTGCATTGTAAGCTTAATTCGACTCATGCCTTCGACTCATGATCAACGCAGCAATTTTTATTCATTTTTTTTATTTGTAGGGTGAACAATTGCGTGGGATTTTCCAACTACAAGTTCTTCCTTCTTTTCCTTTCATACTCAATCGTGTACTGTGTCTTCATTGCAGCAACAGTCTTTCAGTATTTTTATAAATTCTGGGTGGTAAGTGTCCAAAATGTCATGATCGTAAAATAAAAAAAATAAAAACTTAAGTTCATCACCAGTCTCTTCTCCTCTTTCTTTTGCTCAGGGGGATTTGCCAAATGGACCTGCCAAGTTCCATGTCCTCTTCCTAATGTTTGTGGCGCTCATGTTCTTCGTCAGTCTCATGTTCCTCTTTGGCTATCACTGTTGGTTGGTAGCTAAAAACAGATCCACTTTAGGTGAGGGCGCACTCTATTTGAAACTTTCTTTTGTGTTTTAATAGTTTTCTTCCTAGTATTGTGTAAGACATTTATATATATTTCTATTTCTAGAGGCCTTTTCTGCACCATTTTTTGCCAGTGGACAAAAAGACAAAAATGGCTTTAATGTGGGCATACGCAAAAACCTGCTGCAAGTTTTTGGAGAGGAAAGGAGATTGTGGTTCATCCCTGTCTTCACCAGGTAAGTTACACTCAAAAAGCACATGTGTACTTGTTTTATAAAATCCTATCTTGCACAATAAATTCCTGTTCTGCAAAAAGCACTATACTAGTTAATTCTAAAGAGAGAATGGATCAGTGGCATTAGCTTCTCCAAGGAAAATTATTTTTGTTTGGTGTACTTGTCAGCCAAGGAAATGGTCACTTCTACCCACTGAAGTCAAAGTATCAAAGTCAATCCCAGAACCCCTTATTAGCTGAGGAGATGTGGGAGGAGTCAGACGACTGCTCTGAGGAAGGAAGCTTTGGTAAGTGTCTTCATTTCTGCCTGCCCATGTATCGTCACACATTCAAGGTTTTAAGACCGTATATCGAGTGACAACAGACTCAATATCTCAACTGCTGTCATAATGCAGCCAGTTTACAAAATTAGGTTTTTTACTTCTTTAATGGAGACATGTGACTGTTTATTTACCCTAATAATCTGGTTAGTAAGTGCATGACATGACTGGACACCTGGCTCTGTGCATTTTTTCTGTAAAAAATTAATTAGAAAAAAGAAGATAATGCACTAGTTTTATTTTTGTTAATAGACAGATAAACCTGTAGTTTAGTTGGTTGGGGTATACTTAGGCTAGGCAGGCCTTTGTGTTCTGTTGGGACACAATTCAGTTAGCAATGCTTTAATGCTGTACAAGGCAGTTAGAAAATTATATGTAATCATAAAATTACACTCTGCTACCACCTGGTGGAGAAATGCAGCACACTGGGGTGACTGAGAGAGATGAGAATGACCATCATAGTTTTTTATGGTTACATTTTTCTGCTTTCTTTCCAGTGGAGGAGCGAGACCCTTCTGTTACCATTGAGATGGACGAGTAGGCATTCAAGAACTAATAACACAAGTACAGAAGACAAACACTGTGTAGCAAGAGGCTTTCATTCCAGTTCTTAAGGATCTGCAGACAGAATCAATAAAAGGGGATGATTTTTTTCCTCCCTTTTTGTGTCACAAGAGAGCAAGCTGAAGAACAAAAAGCGGCTTTACCTTTCCCTGGATGAAGAAGATGTACAGCAGTATTCAGTTGAAGTTAGGTATAAATGTACTTGCTCTGTGCAGATAACCATTTGTTGTTCTTTTTCCTCTTAATTTTAATTGGAAGCTTCTGTCTAGGCACTGTACTGTTTATTCTTTTTTTTTTGTGGTTGTGACCTGCACAGGCTGGTATAAGACAAATGAACCTATAGGCCAGCATCCTTTGCAAGTAAAACTGAGAGCTTCTTGTAGTAGTTTTATTGGCCTTTCTCTTGGTGGTTATTTCTTAACACAATGTTTTATTTATTGACATGATTGCTGATAGGATTTTAAATACCCGTGTAAAATTTGGGTTTGGGTCCAAGAGACCCAAAGAATGTATCAAGCAACCTGCATCACTAAGTAGATGTAATAAATGGATTTACATAATAGTTATTTTGCGTTTTGGATTTCAGCCAATGATTAAAAAAATTAATTGTGTAAGACCTCAGCTTTTTAGGGAAATCTTGTTAGAAATATACTGTATACTATAACATATCATACAATATGCAGTGCTTAATATGAGTGTACTGAAGACATACTGTAATATAATATAACCTACCAACCCTAAGTGAGATACCCTTTGCTAGGCAGTTGTTATAGGTGTTTTTTTTTTTTTTTTTTACTTTTTTAAATATGTAACTGTAAATATAGTATATGGAATAATCTGATCATCCACTGGCTGGTAGAGATCAGTCTTCTGCAATATGTTTTTTACTTGTGTTTATATACTTTTTGTTAATGCCATAAACTACATCTCATTATTAAAACTGTCTAGACTTGACTATACTATTTTAAGGTGTTGAAAGTGCACTAAAACATTTCTGCTCTATTATGTATGTACATGTTGGGCCTTGTCAAAACTGGACGGTGTTTATATGTTTGTTCTTTTCATATTTTATTTCCGTTGTGTAAGCCAAATCAAATGCTGCTTATATCTGGGGATATACAGAGTTACATATGAAAGATTTATGTTTGATCTCATTGAAGGTATGTTTGCAATGTTTAGTAATATTAGTAGCATTTGGAAGTACTTGAGTGTTGGGTGTTTTGTCATTTTATGTCTATTTGTCATTTTAATGTTGAGGAATTTTCTGTGTAGTGAGTTTACTGATTGTGTTAACTGCTGCAGGCAGTGTCTGTATCTTACTGTACCTTTAGGTAATGGCTCTAGTGAAAAATGTACTCTATGTACTTACATTGCATATTGTGTATTGTTGAAAGACTTTTTGATCTTTTAACTTTGAAATTATAATGCATCTTTTAAAGTAACTCAAAAAAAAAAAAAAAAAAAGCTCACACTATTTATTTATATTTTATCATTTAACAAATATAAATTCTTAATTGATCAGTTGTTACATGCAAAATAAAATGATCCATTAAATAACTTATTTAATAATATATACTTACACCACAAATAAAACATAATTTTCTCTACTTTTAAGTCGTTTGGAGACATGGAGGCAATATTTGGCAAAAAAAAAAGCAGATTATATCCCGTATGTTGTTCTTAGTCAGTGCCAAAGTACTTCTGCCCAAAGTGTGTTGGAGCCACTGGATGAACCTCTGTGGTTAGAATAGTGATGTCTGGAAACGCCTGAATTATAGATCTGGCTCCTAAAACATCAAGAAAATAATATAAAATTCTGTAACAGAAATACACAAGAAGACTAATCATAAAGTGCACTATGTTTGTTTATGTGAAATACTAAAGCTAAAAACATTTAAGTGAATCGGCATTGTAATGTTTGCATTATCATACAAAAATAAGATGTAATGTAAATACAAAATATATTCTAATTTTTATTTTACTGTTTTATATTCTCTTGGTGGTTTACCATGAGGTGTAGAAAAGAGGCTGAGTAGGATAATATGTCTGGGCTGGACACCGTGTTCTATTAACACTCTCACTGCTTCAATGACAGTATTTCCTGTACCTGCAGGGAAAATAAAATCTCAATTTAATTTCAGAAATAAGATATTAAAAAGGTACTTGTGCTCTTAAGGACAAAACATCCTAACAAGCATAACATTTAAAAAAAACTTTTGGTAATTTCTAAAAAGATAAAATTATGTGGCCCAGATTTTGGCATCTGAACTTTCATTTCTAAACCCTGTTAACAACCATGTTTTGTTATTCTGACATTTTAAATATACTTTAAACATGGCTCATATGGTGTCATTAAAATAAAAAAAAAAACTAAGAGCAGCAAAATTTTACTTTGTGCGACTAGGAAACCAAGGCTATTAAGATACTATTTTTGTTGGCCCTTATTATGCTATTCAGCCGTTTGGTGGCTATCTCCCAGGCAGTGTATAATTTCCCCCAGAGAGCTATAATTATCAGAACAGTGTGAATGAGTATGATGTGGAAATGCAGACTCGCGCTGAAGGTCAACTCAAGGGAGATTTCTCAAAATTAATAAATGCTAGAAACTGTTAGGAGCCATGGACATTGTTTGACATTTACAGGCAGAAGAAGGTGGTAAACTAGGATAATCTGCAGGATAAACTACAGAATTGAAAAGTGCACTTAAACCTCTTTGTACTTACTAAGGATGGGGTACATGAGCAGCACTTTCCTTCTGTAAACATCAGGGGGGAACTTGGCATAGTATACCTTGGCTTTCTGTGTTTCCTCATCACTTTGGATAAGGATTTTGCCAATTCGAATGGAGCGACAGCAGTCCCTGAGACCCTGCTCCATGGCCTCACCTGTGAAGTTACAAGAAGCTTGTGTTCATTTATTCAAGCATTCTTACTGTTTATAAATGCTGGCAACCATTAGAAGGTAACAATATTCATGTCATTTACATAGGAGTACGAGCATATTGCATATACAGCTCTACTGTATCAGTTTTCATATTTAGTGTCCAATAAATTCTGAATTATTATACTATTTTATTGCTGTGTATTGTTTTAAAAGCATTTTTGTTGTCTGACCATTCATTTGTAAATTATACTCTGTCTACGTGTCTCTCTAGATAATATGAATAACAAATTCTCATAACAATTTTGCATTTTATATGCTGCTTTTTAGTTTGTTTAGAAGGACATACTTTAGAGTAGAACTACTTTCAAAGAACACACAGTATTGTCCTTTCATATATTTACATAATCAATCATTTATATTGTAAAAAAGAAACAGGAAAAAAGACTCAAGTTTATGATACAGTAAGTGCACAGTTGGCACAACATGTAAAACTATGTAGAATAGAAATGTAGATTGAAGACATAACACTTGGAAACTTATTTGGTAGACTTTACCTACCACTTCTCATAATGCTGACTCCACAGTTGCCTCTCTCAAATTTGACACCTTCATACTTGTACCCTGAGGAAAATGTTGAAAGAACAGTTACAAATGTAGCAGGTTGTTCTGAACTACACTGCTTCATGTCTTTACATAAGTCTGAGTGTTGATGACTGAGAATTTACATTTAGCTTTATTTTTTCATATCCAAATATTTTCCATCCTCAATTTGCAGATTATAAATCATTAACACTCACCTGTAGGTGTTGTAACTGTGCACTCTGAATAGGGCAGCTGATTTAGACCCTCTTCAACAACTAGTCTTATCTGTAGTAAAAGATAACATGCCATTGTGCAATCTAAATGAAAGTAATTATACTTTTTAGTAGGTTGTTTGATCTTACCAGTCTATCTGCGCAAAACACAAAATCTCCTCTGCTGGTTGTCCTGAAATTAAGAAAATAAAATATCTTAGATATTGTTAATTGCAGAATAATAATAAACCAGAAATGTTGCATCAAACCTCTGCTTAGAATAAGACATATTTGTGGATATTAGGTCTGTGTTATTTTGTTAAAGTAAAGGGAGGCACATGGTCAATTTATTCATCTTGACGTTTGGGTGTATACTGGGTTATTAATAGCTATATTTTTTGACAAGAACCCACATTGCTTCCTGTTCAGTGTGAACAGCTGTCATACATTCAGTTTTGAAGTCAAGGTGAGTTTAGCGAAAGGTTAACAACGGTCAAGGGTGTTAATATAACACTTCTAGTTTCTAGTCAACATGTAAAAAAACAAAACAAAGGAAAGTAGGAACTCACTTGTCTCTGATAATAGTCTGTAATTCTCGGATCTGATCATTCAGAGGCAGTAGTTTAAATTGAGGTCCCAAGTTATCTTGGTTACTAACGGGCTGTATAGTGACATTACTTGAATCGTTGTTGTCAGACAATACTTCGGGGACACTGTAGCTGCTATTTGCGAATTGTACTTGTTTCATTGGGTGCTCCTGATCACGGCTGACATTAACTTGCTGGTTGTGGCATAGCATCCTGAACTGCTTGTCCTATCACCAAGCGACCCACGGACTGAGGCTAAAATACTGTCCGACAACAAAATGAGACAGCAATGTGTTCTTCCTTCAGCTTCGATTTGTGCTGAAATTTCATCCACTCGTCGAACAAAATTGTATAATCTTATTCGCAAAGTTTAAAATACTTTGTTACGTTCTACACGCCACGAGACAGAGATAAAAAAGTACCGAAAATAAATGTTCAACGCCACTTGACGTCCAGCGGTTTGCGCCGTCGTAAACCGGATATCACGTGCCAGGAGTGTTGTCGGACCGTCTTCCTGCTTCTTCAACATGGCGCCGATGTTGGTTCCTCTAAAATGTGGATTTTACGTTCAGAGACAAAAATTAGCTTATCTTTTGCGACAAAGTAGTTCATACCATGTTTGGAATAGAAGTCGAAATAATAACGGGGCGGAACACAAACGCCAAAGTACATATCTGGTAAGTCAGAATAAGAGTTCGTAAAGGACACTGTGTTTTTGGTGACAGTTCCCAAGCAAGGACAGCTTTTCTTGTCAACTAAACAACTTTAAAGTTCCACAAAGTAATAATTGAATTAATTGAGTCTTATTTTAACCGGTATTATGAAGGAATTCAGTTGTCACTTTGTAACTTTAACAAATTCGACATTTATAAAAGTTATCTAACTGGCTATGTGATGCATATTTTCTTATTTTAATGCGAACGATATTAACACAATGACAATAAAACCTATTCTTTCCAATTAAATGGCTAAGTCAAGTGCAAGTCAGTGGATTATTACACAAGAGGTATCTAACAGGTTTATTAAAAGTATCTATAACTTTTACCGTTCGTGTTCTATGGTTGTCAGCCCTATCAGTCACGTGTTGATCATCGGAGCTAACAGACATCGACTTGGTAAATGTTTGATAAGGCCGTTTTTTCCGCCCATAAATGGTGTATAAATACCACTCCACGGACAGGACATAGATGTGCAAATGTTTTCACGTGTAATCAGCATGAGAGACCTTAAAGAGCTCCCCCCCAAAAAAGTATGGTAGATACATTTTTTATTGTAAAGCAAGATGTCTGTGAAGGTTCTCACTCATCCAGGACATCTTGAAAAAAAAAACGTTTTAGATAAAAGCATCTGGACTGTTTTCAAGGTGAAGATGTTTCGTCTCTAATTCCAAGAGACTTTATCAATTCCGAGTTCAACAGGTAAGAAAGCTGAGCTTATATCTCTAGTGGGAGGAGTTTACTCTGAAACCAAACCTGATGGACCAGGCACAAGAGCTATTGTAGGGTTAGGGCTTTAGAGAGACTGTGCTTGTAATGACGCTACCAGGTAAATGTCACATAATGTAACAGACATTGTCTCAAGAATGTTGTTCTGTGCAGTTGGGGGGGTCTGGGGGTCGTCCCACAGAAAATGTTAGTACGTTTTTTGTAAAGTGTACAGTTGTACCTTTTACATTGCTAAAGAGATAATTGTATAGTTTCACTGTTTCAAGTTCTTTCAACTGTGCGCTGATAGAGAGACCGTGGGATTCATGCATGTGCATTGGGGTCCGCCCGTGTGCGATACAGAGACCATAGGAGAATTGAAAAGGGTCATTCATGTAGAGGCAGAGATGACATGCCGTTCTGTAAATAAGATAAATAAGTAAAGGCTATTTAGTTTGTTTAATAGAAGAACATAGAAGGAAAAGGAAAGGTAACATTAAATGACTTCTGTTGTTTTCTGGCGCTATAAAGAAAATGACAATAAATTTTACCATGACTGTTCTTCTGTCTGTTCTTCTGTTTACCATGACTGTTCTTCAAATGTTTAGAATTAAAGCTGCTGTGTCAAATGTTTTATAATGCAGTTGTTAAATATCTAAAAATCTAAAACCTTGAGAACACAAGTCAAAATGCTTGTAAAAGTTATTTAACAATATCAAATATCAAACAATGTCAAGGACTGTAACTTTTGTTTTTACAATTTTGCTGTTACTAAACTTCAATTGTAAATATGGCAATTTTTCTTTAAAAATGAATGAATGAATGAATGTTTATTTGGTTAACTGTCTGTGTGTGTTGCACATTTTTAGATGTTGTATTGTTCTTTAAGTTATTGGTTGATTACCCATGTACTGTGTTTCAGTTGGGTTCCAAACCAAACTTACAAACAGCTACATGGAGTTGGAACAGAATCGAAACCAGTCGACAACTTTTGGAGGCAGCGAGAGTAAGTGTACTTTAAATACTTTAATTTTGTTTTATTATATGTGTGTTGAACATTAACATGTTACCAACTTGTTTTGATGTTTTACAGCATTTGCAGACAATAGATAAAAGGACATGTTGGCATGGGCATGCTGGGGGAAGGTTAAGTGCAGATCCAAAGAATGTGGTAAGTATTGTTGCTTGCACATTTCTGATTACTGTTTTACCTACTACTATTTACCAAAGCTTATATTTGTCCACACCCCCTTTAACTACCTTTATTATCAGTTATGTCTTCAAGAAAAGGTATGTTATGAAAGATTGAAATGTACAAGGAAATAATTGTTTTTTCATGCAAAGACGTGAGTAAACAAAATCTGTAACGCAGATCCAGCAGTATATAGTGGGGTCAATGGGAAAGAGTTCCTCGGTCTTACAGGCTCTAGGAAGAAGCTGCGCGTTAGCCTTCATGTGCTGCCTTTAAGGCTATGTAGCCTTCTACCTGAGGGAAGGGGTGTCATTAGTTTGTGTGCTGGATGGTATGGGTCCCTTATGACTGGTGGCTCTGCCCCTGCACCAGATGAATTTCTCTAAAATTTTACCTCGGACGGTTGCTTCGGTTAGTTATTTTTGAGCAGATTTAACCACTTCCATTCAGCAGCAGAGCATTTCAGAAGAGGGCTTAGGACACATCCCTGGAGGAAACGGTGTTGAGTGTAATGGTGGATGAGTCTCCATATACTATATTGCCAAAGTATTCGCTCGTCTGCCTTTACACTGATATGAACATGAGTGACTGATATGAACATGAGTGACATCCTGTTCTTAAACCATAGGATTTAATTTGATGTCGGCCCGCCCTTTGCAGTGGTAACTTCTGTTATAGAAAGGCTTGGCTCGCAGTCTCTGCTCTAATTCATCCCAAAGGTGTTCTATCGGGTTGAGGTCAGGACTCTGTGCAGGCCAGTCAAGTTCTTCCACACCAAACTCGCTCATCCATGTCTTTATGGTCCTTGCTGTGTGCACTGGTGTGCAGTCATGTTGGAACAGGAAGGGGGCATCTCCAAACTGTTCCCACAAAGTTGGGAGTATGAAATTGTTCATAATTTTTTAGTATGCTGAAACATTAACGGTTCCTTTCACTGGAACTAAGGGACCGGGCCCAACTCCAAAAAATCCACCCAACATCATAATCCCCCCTCCACCAAACTTTACACTTGGCACAATGCAGTCAGACAAGTACTGTCCTCCTGGTAACCGCCAAACCCAGCGTCATCCATCAGATTGCCAGACAGAGAAGCGTGATTGGTCACTCTAGGGAACACGCCTCCACTGCTCTAGAGTCCAGTGGGAGTGTGCTTTACTCCACTGTAATTTGGATTTGGTGATGTAAGGCTTGAATGCATATGCTCGGCCATGGAAACCCATTCCATGTAGCTCTCTACGCACTGTTCTTGAGCTAATCTGAAGATCACATGAAGTTTGGAGGTCTGTAGCTATTGACGCAGAAAGTTGGTGACCTGCGCACTATGCGCCTCAGCATCCGCTTACTCCGAGCTGTGATTTTTTTACGTGCGCCTAGTTGCTGATGTTCCCAATTGCTTTCACGTCTGCATGCCTAGGTGCTTGATTTATACACTTGTAGCTATAAAAGTAATTGGAATGTGAATTATCTGATTTGGATAGCTGATTGATTACTTTTGGCAATTTAGTATATCCATAATAATTACTGTGTATGTACTTAAACCAGCCCTGTGTAACTTTGAGCCCCAGAATATATTTTCTTAAAATTATTATGCTGTTTCTTAACGTGAGATTAGACACAAACAAACCTCCAATACAAGTTTAGGACACGGTCTCATCACAAGAAGTTACATGAGTGGTAAGCTCAAAGTGCGGCTCAAATAGAGGATGCAGAAAGAGGCCAATACATTTGACCCTAGCAGAGTTGTATTTGTACAAAATACACTAAAATATATCCTACCGTTTCTTCCAAAGTTGTCAGCTTTAATGAGTGAGTGGTTAAACCATCCAGACTATTATTTTAGAGACTATTATTTGACCTTTTGACAAATTGACAAAATTTCTATGCTCTTAAAAACTTTTGTGTTAAATACCATTAATATTACGGATAACTGAATTCCAGTCTTAAGAATGTTTGTGCCCTGAAGGTCTAGTGTTTTTGGTTTTAAATCTGTCCTACATGTATTAAATGCACAATAGAACACTGTGTGTCATTTAGATCCATAGACCCTAAACTTAAGGACCTGTTGGTATTATAAACAATAAATGGCACCATCAAAAAAGACTCTTTCAAAAGAGCATTAACTCTCACCCTTCCTCTGTGTTGCATGAAGCTTGATTGTATTTGATTAAAGGCAGGTGTTGGGCACATTTTCACTGTAATTTGCTTGGAGGTGGCGCCATACCCTTGTGCTGTAACATGGTGCCACCATATTGAGCGGATTAGTGGAATTACTGCATATTCTTTGGCCTGCTAAGAGCCACAGTAGCAGGTGTGTTCTGGAGTGCGAGTAAACAGCCATGTTGGCACCAATGAGTTCTCAACCTCAGCTGGGATGACAGCCCAGGTTTCTCTGGGGACTTGTAGTGTCAGGTTGGATGCCCAAGTCCACCTGGAGACTCTGCTGTCGCTGCTGCTCCAAGATTTCCCAAGGGGCCTCAGTTGACATTTGATGTTCCACGTGCTGTTCCAAAAAACAGTTTCAGCTTTTCACATGAAATGCAAAATTAATATTTTTTTTTTTTTGCAAACTGGTAATTTGTTTTGTAAATTGTTACTATTGTAAATGTGTATTATAATTTTCTTTCACAGCTAAAGGAGGTAAATTCAACAACAATTCTGTCTGCAATGATGTCTTATGTGTGGCCAAAGGATAGACCAGACTTGCGGGCCCGTGTTGCCATCTCATTGGGTCTACTTGCTTCTGCCAAGGTACTTTTCTGAATATAAATTTGCCTTCAGTCTTACAGCCTAAAATTAAAAGTGTGCAGTGTATGTTCATGATTGTGAATTGTTAGTGATTTGTGGCCATGGACATGCATTCGTTGTAGTTTCTTTGGCCAATCGTGTATCTCTTTCTCTACTTTTATTTCATAAAACATAAAAACACTCATTGTCTTGACACACCTCTGTATGCCGTAAACCACTTTAGATAAAAAAACAACATAATTTTGCTGCAAAGGAAACTTGCAGACATCAATCAGTTGGTGATGTGGTTCCTGTTTCTTTGTTGATGGCCTCTAATTTACACCCTGGAAAACAATCACAAATTCACAGCTCCTAAATAAGTAACTCCTGCTGCTGCTCAGCGTGGCTCCCTCTAGTGTGTACAAAAGAGGAGAGAACACGTAAGCAGTCCAATCTTCTCCTCCCATTTTCCTGCATGGCTGGAGTTAGCCTCCATTTCTCCACTTTGTCTGTTCAAACTGAGATCTCAAGCCGAGTAGACGCAATTTTTAAATCAACTAAATAATTATGTGGTTACAGTCCTTCTCACCTCTGTGCTCCATATAATCAGTGACATTTTCATTTTAAATGCCTGATTATGAGCCTCTTGATTTTGTTCAAAGTTTTCAGTCTGTGTCCCTTTGTACAATATTAAACTGTATGTTAAGAATCAATATTTAAAAAGGCTTTTTAACTGCTCCTTCATCTTCAGTATGACAGTGTTTTCCAGTGCTGGCTTTTTAGAGATTAAAAGGAGAAAATCTTACCTTGTACTAATGGTATGTGGTTAGACGTGTGTCTCAAGTCCTTAATTGTCTGAAAATTCAAGTCTGTACAAAGAACTTTGAAGACTGTAACTCTTAGCAGTATAACTGGCACATTATTTATTAGAGGTTATTCAAAGCAATAATCTTATTGACTTAAGTCCAACCCTGGAAACAGTAAATAAATTCCAGCCTCATGAAAATAAAAGTGTAAAATAATTAAATGTTATTCAAATGTTTTTTGTTTATTTTCTGATTGTATTATGTCCTAAATGTGGCTTTAATCCTTAATTTACACAGTTCATTTTTTACACATTTCTTATTTGTTTCCAAAATACACTTTTTTATCCATAATTACATGAAAATAATAGATGGAAAATTAAGTTTTAACAAAGGCCCTCCGCTGTGTGGGGGGCTTAGAGGTTCAACCGAAATGGGGTTGCAGACAGAAATGCTTTGCTGAGAGTGGCTGTCCTAATGTGCCGCGGACCGCCTCGCCTGAGTCACACAGCTGTCTCTGTGCTTTTAATTAGTCTTAATAACCATTTCAATTCCATTAGTTGGAAGCACCAGCACCTCACCCACACCAGAATAATACATATACCAGCATGCGGGCACACGGCCACAAACAAAGACAAAAAAATCCCTAAATGTACCATGTTTTTGTAACACAAGTTGGCCTTTACAGATTTAGTGGCACTACAAACGACTAGAGAAATGGCACTAAACCTTATTGTGCATATGTCTGACTAATATTCCTGTCTATCACTGTGTCCTCCCAGCTCACCAATGTGATGGTGCCCTTCATGTTTAAGTATGCAGTGGACGAGCTTAACCAGATGTCAGGACACATGCTGAACCTGAATGACGCGCCAAGCACTGTGGCTACCATGGCAACGGCCATGCTGATTGGCTGTGAGTCCCAGACTTGTATTGCACTGGCTGGTTCTGTGCTCATCACAAGGGGACTGTGGGATTGCCTATTATCAACAGACTGACCTTTCCCAGCACATTCATATCAATGCTGCTTTGCAACCTCCTCCTCTCACCCACATTATTTACATTACGCTTTTTGTTTTGAGTCAGTTTATCTTTATTAATCCACACAACCCTCTTGAGTGCTGTTGAAGGCTAACACAGCTGGCACATTTCAAAAGCATTTCAAGGGAAGAAATTGTCAATGTCTTAAAAAAAAAAAAATTAATTACACCGTACATAAAGGATTTTATTTTTCCCTTTATTCTTTATGTGTCCTAATAGGCTCTGAATGCAAGACAGGTTAGATGTATTCTCAATGCGTGAATTGTGTTGCTGGACAGAGTGTTATCTTTAAAAAAAAAAAATCATTAAAACAATACGGTGGACCTGACATCTACTGAAAGTCTCTGTACTTGGCTAAGATCCACTTTGGTTGCAATGTACATTGAGCTTTGCAGCCACTTATTTTAATGAGCACACTTAGGTCTGGCCCACTAATGCTTCTTGTGAAATAATTGGAGCACATGAACAGGACTCGAGATAGGGTGAATTAGTATGACAAAAAAAGGAGATTCTCTTATGCAAGGACAATATATTTTTGTAATTTTATTTTATTTTTTTGTGCTATGCTTGGGGCCAGTCACTTGGAGTCCATGGGGCTGTGCGATTTTAGCGTTGTCTTTTTCAATTTAATTTTTTTTTTTTTTTAAGAAAGTTGCTCAATGCTCATTCTACCTTGTCAGATGTGGACATATTGTTCATTAGCTGAGCATTCCTATTTAACGCCACATTACAGCCCCATGAAGACCGACAGACAGAGCAATTATTACCCTGACTTTGGTCTCAGCAGATGATTCACGCAGGTGAAATTACAACAGGAAGCCAACATTAGTAATAATTCATGACAATCATGCCATGTACAATGTTTAATAAGAAATGTACAGGATGTAATGATGCATTGACAATTAGAGCCCTAATTTAAAACTATTTTTAACTCACTTCCTATTTTGTTTATATATGCACCTGTTATATTGTCTAATCTTTTTTATACGCTATTTTGTTGAATACAATGTTTTATTTTATGGCTTACTGTATATCTAGCTGTTTCACTCATGAGTTGAAAACTTTCACCCTGAGGTGTGAACATTTGGAGCCACCTATTGTGACTTTATCTTATAGTGTTTTTATACTATTCCATACTCTAGTTTTATTGACATAATTGACACAGTACTTTATGCAACTGTGTGCATGAGGTAACTGTCTTTACTGAGCACTGCAGTGGCCTGCCATTATGATGAAACTTTTTTAGCTCTGCAGTGCCTGTAGACTGTAGATGTCTATGAACACCTTACTTCTTTACTTTAAGCTTGATCAAGACTTAAGTGCCTCAGCTTTTTCTATCTTCCATGACGGATAAACCAGAAAAGCACAAGTCAAAACGTACTTCACCCTTGAGTGCTCAAAAGCATTCCTCAGTGAGGACAGATTTTGTCTTGATAGCATCAATCCTTGTTGGAGCCTCCCTGCATTTCACAGCAGGTGTGCTAAAGTGTCTGTTTCCTCACTATCCCAGATGGCGTGTCACGGGCTTGTGCGGCCTTCTTCAATGAGCTAAGGAACACTGTGTTCGGCAAAGTGGCACAGAGCTCTATTCGACGCATTGCAAAGAATGTCTTCCTTCACTTGCACAACCTTGATCTGGGTTTCCACCTAAGCCGCCAAACTGGAGCCCTGTCCAAGGCCATTGACCGTGGCACCAGAGGCATCTCCTTTGTTCTCAGTGCTCTTGTCTTCAATCTAGGACCTACAATGTTTGAGATGGGTCTTGTCAGTGCCATCCTGGTAAGTGAAATAAATATAAGATTACAAAACCCCAAATTCACCACAGCAAACAATTTTTCAAAGCCTTTATTGCAAGTAGTCACCTTATTAATGCGAGCATATTTACATTTATAAGTGAAGCTACATAGCCATTAGGACCACGATGAAACCAAAGCTTTGTAGCAGACTAATATCTTCATGTGTAGTATGCCCTGAACAGCTGCTCCCTTCTTGAGCATCATTGAAAGAAGCTCATCTATAGCTTTGTGCTATTACTCCACTCAAAACCGTAATGTCAGCTTGCCTGTAATGAGGCCAGACTCCATTGCCTAAATAGCATGAGTATTAGCATGATTAGTTCCTTCACTTTCTTCTCCATTTGTAACACTCAATTTCATAGTGGAATGGACAAAAACAGTTTCAAATGGCCCTATGATACTGATGTCAAAGCCTGGTGCTCTCATGTGTGATGAAATAATTTGGAGCATGTAAGTGAGGTTTTGCCTTGACTGACTTGCGTTTTTTCTCTCCACAGTATTACAAATGTGGTGGAGAGTTTGCTGCAGTGGCCTTGGGCTCTTTATCAGCATACACTGCTTTCACCATTCTCGTCACACAGTGGAGGTAACAAAGATATCTGCACTATTAATGCATCTTTCTGTGATGGCATGCTTATTGTGAAAATGTTGCAGGGTTAAATAATGCATTGTGTATGCATTTCTGCACACAGGACACAATTCCGGATAGAAATGAATAAAGCTGACAATGAAGCTGGCAATGCAGCTATTGACTCCCTTCTTAACTACGAGACTGTGAAGGTAAGACAATGTCCAATACATAACATTAAGAAGAGTCATGTATACTTGACAAATTCATGCCTTCACTCTTGATAAGACTGGCCTTTTCACAAAAATTTAATGCAATTTGCCTTTTTTATAGTCACACAACCGTATAATAAATCTAGACTCATTGCCCCATTAATATATTTGACAGTGTAGTGTTTCACTCTTGTTATTGCCACTCTCAAGATTCTCTAGTTGTTTGTGTCTACTTTTAGACACAAACTTAATTTCTTAACAAGTTAGTTATTTTATTATGTTTAGTAGTTTATAGTTGGCAAGAAGGAGCCAAGGCACGTTGGCACAGTGGTTAGCAATGTGGCCGTACAGCAAGAAGGGCCATAGTTTGACTCCTTTTCTGTGTGGAGTTTGCATGTTCTCCACAGGCTTGGGTGGGGTTTGTCTGGATATTCCGATTTCTTCACTTACATCAAAACATGTTGTAGTTTCCATTTAGTGACATGACTGGGGTATGTGGCCGCCCCCTGGTGGAGGCTGCTCACAATGAATTTCCCCACAGGGATTGTAAAAAAATAAAATAAAAAAAGCCAGCTTCTGCAATGCAGTTTCTACTGATCACTAGAATTACATTATAGCAAAACTCATTATCACTGGCTAATACTCAAAATAAATGTTACAGATTACAAAGAACTTGTTATTATGTCAGAAATGTAGACCTTAATGTTTAACTAACATCCAATTACTTGTATGTATCAATATACCTTTATGCTTCATGTTGTTGTGGTTCATTTATAAGTAGTATAGTAAGTATAAGTTAGTATTTGTCTGTTTTGTTTATTAATCACTTTATGTGAATTTTTAAATCCGTTTCTATATAAATGTCATTCACTTGCAACCTATAATAAGACATTGAACTATTTTCTACCATACCTGGGTATAGTTTAGGCTGAACCTGTCATTGGAAGTTTTATTTTGACACTGAGGACTGTCAGGATATTGTCTCTCAGAAAGCATGCGGATGCAGTGAAAGAAAACATTGCTCTAAACTTCCATCAGTGAAATGTTTTTTTTTATTTATTTTTTGCTGTTTAGAGCAAAGTTTAAATGTTTCCAGGGTACACGGTGCACTTGCTTACATAATCTCTTAGTTTTGAGGGCTTTGTTTGGTGTTTAAGATATTTCGCTCTATGTTATAGATCCATGTTATTTTTCTATGCCGCATTATGTTGCTTCCTGTTTTTCCTTAACATTGAGTGTTATTTTGTGTCATCTGTGTCATTGCGGCCTGATTTAGCATCACTCTAGATGTGAGTGTGCATATGTAATTAGATCTCCGCCCACTCAGAAATCCGTTCCACTTTCACAAAAGGCTGGCTGGGAACCTGAACACGGTGCCTTGCACAGCTTTAGGTTGTCCTCCGTTTGCTACTTTTTCTCTTCCTCTCATCAGATTCCTGCATTTCTTTATATGCAAATCATCTGCAAGTCTGTAGTAGCACTGCACCAGTGCCGTTAGCAAAAGAAGCAAATCGCCCACTTAACCAGAGCAGAGAAACAATAGTGCAAACTAAACAAACATCAGCATTACTTAAAGAGGGGTGTTGTTTTGATGCAGTAGTTTGTGCTAAATTGAATAGATGTGGTACTTATGGCTGATTCACAAGATTTCCTTCCACTAAACAAGAGCCCTGCATCTTAATCAAAATTAGTGCCGCTTGTGTTGCATAACACTTAAGAGCTATCTGTGTTTGCTTATCGCTGTTTATGCTGTAAGGAATATAAATATAAATGCCACTGAAATTTCCACTGTAGTCATTCCTGTTTTTAGTCTATGCCTTTCAGTAACCTTTTTTGTAAAGCACATCAAAATGCCATATTAGTGCTGCTCCAACAAAGCAGACATGAATTTGTTCTCTTGTCCAGAGTTTCAGAAGAGACTGAGACAAAGATGTGTATTAGAAGCTGCTGAGACCGAGATTTTGTCCAAAGCGGTCACCACCAAGAACAAATGTAGCCTTAAGGCAGTCCTTCCGTGCTCTCTTAACTTTTCTTCTTTCTTTGATAACTCATCCTACTTTTCCCCCAACTATAGTACTTCAACAATGAAAAGTATGAAGCTGAAAGGTATGACGCATTCCTGAAGATCTATGAGTCGTCTTCTTTGAAAACAACGTCTACACTGGCCATGCTCAACTTCGGCCAAAGCGCCATCTTCAGTGTTGGCCTCACTGCCATCATGCTGCTAGCCAGCAAGGGCATCACTGCGGGTGAGTATTCATACATGTACCTGTAAAGTAAGAGCCATGGATATGAACAGAATACTAAATGGCGTGATTTTATTACACGTGTGCTCACTGAAAGCAACACGTTGGCAAAAATATCCAGTGCTCAATGGTTGACAATAAGAAAACGGCAGGTAAACACCTAACTGGACTTAATAATTGAAAGTAAATGAGAACAAAACACAGCAAGGATAAAAAGTGCAATAAATAGAAAATAAAATGGCCTTTATGCAGAAAATGAAATCGCAGTACGTGAAAAGAGATTTAGACAGTTTTATGTTTTTTTTTTTTTTTTTTGTTCTCGTAATTTGAATGAATAGTATATTTTATTTAGATTTTGAGTCCTCAGACTGGCACTATGTAAGTTTTACTTGTTGGACTGTGTTATCCATGTTCTCTTGTGGTCTAGGCACAATGACAGTAGGAGACTTGGTGATGGTGAATGGTCTGCTCTTCCAGCTCTCTCTTCCTCTCAACTTCCTGGGAACAGTGTATAGAGAGACGAGGCAGGCGTTAATAGACATGAACACTCTGTTCACTCTGCTCAGCGTTGACGCCAAGATCAAGGTAACCTGTTTGCAAGGCACTCCGCTCCTCCATTGCATTTTATAACATATTATAAAAGATTCATGTTGTGAACTGTATATAATGAATTCAATCGCTTCACATATTGCTTTTACCAACACTTCTACTACTCATTATACAGCAAAGCTCTGAGATTTCTTTTCCAACCGAACTGTTTCTATCATGATTTCAGTAGCTGAGCAAACCATGTGCTCACATGTTCTGTAAATAAATGATAGGTTGTAGTCAAATATAGTAATTACATGTTAGTGCATCTTGATGTTTTTCTCATCTGTTGCCTCTTTTCATGCTTGAATTTATGTAAAACACTTAATGCATTGTGGGATAATATGCACCTGAAGTGTGTGGCTGTTGTACAGTGATTTAGTTTTTTTTAAGCATTTTAACTAGTTTTGATTGTTGTAATTGTTGTTGGTTTATCTGTTTCCATCAGATCCAGTTTATTTCACTTGTGCTTACACTTATATTGCATGTTTTTTCCCTAACCATGGCTATAAAATCTGGTTGTGTGTGTTGAATACATTGATTTGGTCAGGTACAGATAACTCTTGTTGTTCTCTAAATCATGTAACATTAATTATCTAGGGTATAATTATAATAGCATTTAGCCTAAGCATCTGTACTGGCTGCTTGTATTGACTGCAGAACATCACTCTGCAAGTCTTTTAGATAAAACATGTTAAGCTGTTAATGGATTTAACAAAGTTAGTGTCCCACTTTATTTTTTATTGTGTCTTACAGCAGATAGTGTTACAGTGAGCTGAGGTAAATTGTTGGTTCTGCTTAATGTGGTCAATTGCCCACAATAATGTGCTCTCATTTTCACACAATTGTTTTTACTTTTGTAATTTTTTTTGTTATATTGTTTATGAATGTTCGCAGTCATCCAGGTCATCTAGATGAAAAGGTTAAAGCAAAAGCATCTGGACTCAGTTTTCAAGGGGAAGACGTTTCGTCTATAATTTCAAGAGAATTGATAAAGTCTCTTGGAATTGGAGACAAAACTGAGTACAGATGCTTTTATATTAACCTTTTCTTTGTTATACTGTTGATGAAGCTGTTTAAAATGGTGCAATACATTTGTGTCATGAACAATGACAGTGATGCCATTCATTACTGATGGAAACAAACCGGTTTGAAAACATTACTCAAATTGGTTTTGGTATAATTTCCTAATTAATGTATATTTGTTTTCTCATGTGAGTGTTTTCTTTTGTTGTTAAACCTACTAATTGAACACAGACAGACAAAGATAGCACAGTACAATGCCTTAGCTGGGCCAGGGATTAGGATGTGGCAGTTATAAATGTTAAAAATTTGGTGCATTTGTGAGTGTTGGATTCTAGTGTTAAACAGCAGATGGTAGCTGAAAGAGAAGGATGAGCCACTGGTCAGTCGGGGCAGAGATGCAGCCACTTGTAAATCCAGTGTTTTTAGACAGTCTTATTGAATTGCAAGAGGTTATAAAAATTGTATGCAATCCTGTAGTTTTCTAATGGTAACCTTCTGTCCATTTATCAAACAATGTAACCTGACAAACAACTTACCGACTTGTATTACATCAGCATTTGGCACTAAATGCAAATACTGCTGCCACTTAACAATAGAAATACCATTCCCATCTCAAGCCTGTAATTACAGTCGGGGAAATAATTCTGTCCAGTTATTTTTCACTCAGCAGTAACACTCCCTTTCATTGTGATTCCTAGTCGTATGGCCGTGTCCAACAGGCCAGTAATGTTGGAATGCTATTTGTCTGCCTATTATGTTGATATAACCGAATTTAACAACTGTTTTTCACTTGAAACAGTGACTGGTTTATTTGTATTCATTAACTGAGGTGAAATGTGGGTGTTTATTTCCACAATAGGTTTTATTTATTTATGGAAAATCAAGCCGCATACTAATTTTCACTGCTGACATTGGGTGCAATACTATTGACCCTTCTGTCACCATGAAGGACAGTGTGTGAGACTTGCATGGTCTTTTAAAACATACTCCCACATTAGCTTGCAGGACCAGATATTGCTGCAGTCAGTGAAGGCTCTGTGTTCAGTATTAACCCTCTTTACAAGGTGTTGGAGTAAGGTTGCATCACACTGGGCCCTGTCTGACAATGGCGGTTTTCTGTCTTTATTCTTTGCATTTCAATTGTTTAATCTCTTTTTTTTTTAGGAGAAGGATCTTGCCCCAGCTTTAGCCATCACACCACAAGACGCCACCATTCGCTTTGAGGACGTCTACTTTGAATACTTGGAGGGCCAAAAGATATTAAACGGTGTGTCTTTCGAAGTACCCGTTGGAAAGAAGGTGGCTATAGTTGGAGGCAGTGGGTCAGGGTAAGTAACCGACAGCACACTGAGTCTCATTTGTATGAACAGCCAGTGTTATTACCTGATATCATCAGTAGGCTGGGGGTGCAGCACACAGACGGAGAGATGCTGATTAGTTGTTCCATGTCTGGTTGCAGGAAGAGCACCATTGTGCGGCTGTTGTTCCGCTTCTATGAGCCACAGCAGGGGAACATCTACATAGCGGGGCAGAATATCCGAGAAGTCAGCCTTGACAGCTTGAGGAAAGCTTTGGGGGTAGTACCTCAGGTCAGATTCTTACCTCCACATTTAAAGAAAATAACATAGTATAACTGTATTGTATATACTGTGAATGCATTTATAAAACAATAATGGTTGTAAAATCTATACAATCTTTTAGTAATAGTTCAAAACATAAAATTAGCTAAATTCACTAAAGCCTTCACTGCTGATCTGAACAGATGGTACATGAACTGTTTTTTTGTCATTTGCGTTTTCTCTCTGCCTCCTACCTTTTTATCTGTAGTCCCCTATTTGTGTCTATGCTGCAAAAAATAATAATAATTTAAATCTCTCAAACCTTCTGTAAACTCTTTTTGTCAGGACGCTGTGCTCTTCCACAATACCATCTTCTACAACCTGCAGTACGGGAACATCAATGCTACACCAGAGGAGGTTTACCAAGTTGCACGTCTAGCAGGCATTCACGATGCTATCCTCAAGATGCCCCACGGCTACGACACCCAAGTTGGAGAGCGGGGCCTCAAGCTGTCAGGTTGGCTGGAAAACATCTACTGTTTAAATATGGCCTCACAGTGCACTTGTCATTATTCAGTAGACGGCAGACTAAAATGAGAGACTGCTAAATAATATTAAGATTAATTTTGATCATTAATAAAATTGTACTGAAATGCAGCTTTTGAGAATGTGCCCATTAGACATTTGGGAAGAATTGGTAATAAAAAAAAAAAAAAAATTCAATGATCCTAAACTTACTTATTGTTATTCTCTCCATTGTCTTCCTGCCAATGTTGCCTTGAGTTGTATGTAGTAATTGGAGAAGGCTGTGTAGTATTTGGCTGCTATCATCACTCAACTCATTTAGCCCACGTATACACAGAGAGTGAGCACTTTCACTCAACATTCAAGACACAATTACCGGCAGCGCAGATTTCTTTATGTGGAGTGACTTTGTGAGTGAGAGAAAGGACAAAATAAAGACACAACTTGCTTCTCATTAATTTCCCTGCTGCTGTACAGACAGATGCCTATGACTTAGAGGTTGGGTTAGTGGGTGCAGTCTGTGCTGTGAGGTCTCTGACTTCCTTTCTTCGGAATTCTTTGCTGATTGACTGAGTTACTTTTATAAGACGGCTCACATGTAATAAAGTAACATGTAAGTACATCACTGTGACAAGCCTGTCCTGCTGATTCTGCATTTTAAGGGGGGGGTTGTTTTACAATTTTGTAAACTATATAACTGGTTTTCTTACTGTTTTTAAGACATTAATCGGATAAAGGTCCAGAACAGAGGAGTCTGTATTCATGCACTTTGAGTTATGAATTGTGCTATATAAATAAAATGGCCTTGCCTTCCCTGTTTACAGATTTAAAAGCTTTGTCATTCTTGTCCTTTCGTTTTGTTTTAGGGGGAGAGAAGCAACGTGTCGCCATAGCTCGTGCCATATTAAAAAATCCTCCCATCCTTTTGTATGATGAGGCAACCTCCTCCCTGGACTCCATAACAGAAGAGGTGTCCATGAACAGATACACAATGACTCATTAAAACATGCGCTTTAATGTTGCTTTAATGTTTGCTGCACATACACCTTCATGTGGCTGCATGCACATTTAGCAGAACATACACTTACTCCATCACCTCCTGTAGGTCTACAATAATGCAACTCCCCCCTGCGTCACATACCTGCTGTGACATATGGTAAACCCTCAAAATGCTACCTGCTGCTGTTTTCTTCCCCATAATCTCCTGCTCAACTTAAAGCCCAGCTTCTGTAAATGTTACATTTAATGAAAAAGTTGAGCATGCAATTAAAAAATTCCAGAAAATAGCCGAATGTTTATGATGGGTTATTTAATTGCGATTATTCATAGCTTTTCACATTTACGCTTACAATAAATATTTTTTATGTAATTTTAATCATAATCTATAAACAAAGAAAAAAGGATTTGTTGCTGAGCAACAGCAAACATTGGGCCTTCAGATCAATTTTAGAGTACCTTTTTATTATATATTGTCATTCATGCCCTGTTTTTATTTTATTATTTCTTTATTTCATCAATTATAACTAAACTCCTGCAAGTATTTTTCTTTGGATTAAGAGTTACTCTTGTAAAGCTTGACATTTATGTTTTTGTATTTGTGTACTTTCAGAACATATTGAGTTCAATGCGAGAGATGGTGAAGGACAGGACGTCGGTGTTCATTGCCCACAGGCTTTCTACAATTGTAGACGCAGATGAAATCATAGTGCTTAGTGAGGTAAGAAGTGTTACTGGAAGTTTCACCTGCTTATATTTATCCTCCTAATCAAAACTAAAGTTGTAATATTACTGTTATAAGAAGCAAATTACATGGAAGGTTGCTATTCCTCAGTATAAACATACATGGTGTTAATTGCCAGTCCAATCAGACAATTTTGGCATTAAATGATAACACGCCCTCTGAGTGAATATTGATGCACCCTGTCTGGTTGCATCAAGACTGTATCAAGGACCTTTGCTTTTGCCACTCATTTATTTCCTGTTTCCCTTCTTCAATGTACTTGATTAACACACACTTTGTTTAGCTTTTCTCATTAACATCAAAAACAACAGGACACTGCTGGTTAAAATGAATGTATTATTTTCTCCATAAGGGCTCATTAACGCAGTCAGACCCAACTAGCTGTTTTGGTCAGATGGCATGTCTTGTTTGTCTCAGTGACTAATAATGTATGGGCCAGCTTCCCAGACCCACTGATGAAGCCTTATGCAAGAATAATGTCATTCGATGAACATAATGAATGAGTTTTTCTATATAGCTTTTGGTCAGAGGTGCTTAAGGAAGGCTTGTGGTGCCATGGAGACACAGACAAGTTTGTCTGAAACAAATATCCATGTGAAGGCCAATGTTGCAAGATGCACGGGGCTGGGTTTAAACATAAAGCACAAACGGATACGGAGTGAGTCACTTATTATCTAAAAACTACAAGTTAAAATAGGATGAAGTGACATTTTCCACCAGACCTGAAGCTGAGAAGCCTCTTCTTTGAACTGTAGCACGTATCCATTTGTCAATCCATGTTTCTACAGTCAGAGGGGAGAGCTGGTGGCGAGAAGGCATGTTTGCGTGTTAGATCACCATGGCGTTTACTGGTGTCACCAGCAGAGGACTGCCTGGGGTGCTCATTAAAATAACAAGCAGAAGCAGTCACATGCTCATCTAAATGATGATGCCAGCACCTCTGCATATTGTTGGAAAATGGGGGAAGGGGTGGCTTCATTTGTGTTGCACTGTGTGGGAGGCATGTGTATTTGCTGTGTGGCAATGTGTTTGTGTGTGCAAGTCATTTTTTTGCAAAAGAAATGCAACAGTTGTTGGGGAGGCGGTAAAGATTCTAGGGGGAGCACACTTCTCCGCAGAGTGTGGTCAGCATTGTGTGGTCCTGATGAAATGCTAACTGTTAGCACACAGCGTTTATACCACTTAAACTTTCCGTCTTTCCTAATTCAGACCTGATCTTGATTCTTTGTTCAGGGTAAAGTAGCTGAGAGAGGCAACCACCAGACCCTTCTCAGCATCCCAAACAGCTTGTATGCAGATCTGTGGAACACGCAGAACAGCAGAATCCTGAATGACCGCAGTGGTACCCCTGAGGCACCAGCTGAGCGCCTGTCCCAAAAGGAAGAGGAGAGGAAAAAGCTGCAGGAGGAGATCCTCAACAGTGTGAAAGGCTGTGGAAACTGCTCTTGCTGAGAGAAGCTGCCACCGCCGTCTCTTTCTCCCTCACAGATGGCCTATGCTGGAATCCCTGGTCTGTGGGGAGGAGGGGGAACATCCCCACAACCCACTACAGCAAAGCCTCCACCTATGTGTTTCTGTCCTCTGCTGCTGTTAATAATGGCCACTGCTCACTAAGGAAAGTGAGCAGGATCCAAACAGGGAGCCAGTGTGTTTATCACTGGCTGTTGTCCAGAGCTAGAGCGTGTACACCAGTTTCTTGAGCTGAAGCCATGCATAAGAGACCTGTATATCACATACGTGTGTGTAAGACATCTGTTAGTCAACATGGCAGCCCCACTACTCTTCATTTGTGACATCAGGTTTATTGACATCTTCTACTGCACTGGAAACAAATAAGACCTCATGTAAGGATGCACATGCCTTGATGTGGACACAGTTCAGATAGATTTTATATTTTAATTTATTTTCTAAATGAATTGGGCATATAGTGAGCTTTTTTAAAATTTTTATTATATTCAACATGCGTATATATTTAATTATTGCTTATATTTCTGCAGTTTATATCCAAATTTCCAATACTTCTCACATGCTTTCTGCCAAAGCTAAAACTTGGGTTACAGTGTTGGAGTAGGTTACACATAACCATGTCACTGCTTTCAAGTGTTTGAGATGGTGCTTGGCAGATCTATTAAGCCTATTTAACTGCATCACACAATAATATGAATGAATAATATTCATGAACATACAAAACAGCTCCCCAGTGGAATAGGATTATATGACAGATATTGAAATATGAGGCTTAGATAGACAAGAAGTGACTATAATAAATTGTGAATAGTTTTCACCACAAGTGGAGACACTGTTAGTGACAACAATTTGGAAGCCTCGTCGGGAAATATTTTGTTTAGCCGTGTCATTTAGCCTGAAATAGACAACTTCTAATAAAAGAAAACTCATGTTTGATATTTTAACAATGCTGACACATTTTCAGATTGTCTATTCACTATGTACACTTTTTCCTGAAGGTTGCATTTGAATGTTAATATTTAAAGACCAACAGTACATGTCAGTGCTCATTTTTAGGGCACTTTTGACTGCACATTTAGGAAACTTGCTGTCATCATCGAAAATGGCAAAACTAGTTAGCTGTATATAGACGCAATGTACAGTCTTTATTGATCTGATTTTGTCTACTGTGTGAATACATTTTGGATAAAGGAATAAATGTCATCTTTTGTCAAAATTACAAGATTTCATTGATGTTATTCTAACAAATGAGGCCCTATTATTATAGATTTTATTTTATTTATTTATTTATTTTGAGAGAAACTAAATGCAAACTTGCAGATGTGCCAAATGTGTTTCAGGATTTTGAGATTTTTAAGGATTATATTGATCTGTCATTGCATCAAGTTTTAAGCCCAGTAAGACCAACAATTATCACTCAGAATGACCGGAGAGTTTCTTCTAGATTGTATTCCATCTTGTGCAGGTGACGGAGTTGTGTTCATGGACCTACTGCATTCAGCAACTCATTTTTCAAGGCCTTGAAATCAAATCAAAATGGACAATAACAGCTGAAATCAAAACGGACAATAACAAAACATTCATATAAAGTGAAGGACCAAGGCCTGCTGTGCCAAATACTAAACCCCTACCAGCTCCTGTGCAAGTCACACATTATAGATGAAAAGACAACTTTGATAAAGCACTGCTTAAAAAAGGATGGGACCTCTTTAAAGCGTAAGATGTCTGCACAGATGAGTTGATGTTAATGGTGGCCTTCTAATCTCACCTAGGAAGAGATTATGAGTCTATTCATTAGCGCCTCCCAACAACGTTCAGCTGCTGCTCTAACGGGCTGTAGTCCCTAATTATCCAGTGGCCATCATTCACTATGATCTGCTCAGGTTCTCTGAAAAAGCTTTTTAAAAGATTTTTTTTTCTTTGCTTGGACAAAGTGTGTGTTGCGGTAGTCAAGGAGTCACTCACTAGTATTGACGGAGCATTGAAGGTGGACTCACACTGAATTAGCATTTCTGATATGTTCTTGCTCTGTTATTATTAGAAAATCATACAAGCATTTAATATTGTATATGACCATTCTTATACTGGGGAAGAAGGCATTTTATTTATTAACCAACTAGAAATTTAAAGTGCTCAACCTTAAATAAGCCTGGAAAACTATTTCTAGCTGCTGGTTAAATTTAGAGTTTGTTTCAGTATGCAGGTGTATTTCTGCCCTTAATGTGACCTGTTTGGAGTTTGCAGGTGATGGGCAGAGTGTGGCCACACACGTCAAATCCCTGCTGAACTTGTTGTGGCCTGTTCTTTTTTCATTGTGGAAGTAGCAGCAGAGGCTGAGGGCGATCCACTGCACCAGACAGTCAGCTCACTTCCTATCCACTACAAGAGAACTAGTATGTGGCCAAGGGCATCTACGCCTTGATAAATATGCATTGGAGCCTCAGAGAAGATGTAGTTATTTCCACCGTTTTGTGTGGGAGTGTAAATTTTATATGCGTAATCCCAGTGTGTACTATATCAATGCTTCTGGTCAAAACAAAAATGAATATTCACTGATGCATCCACTTGTGCACACACAACTCATCTTTGGGTAAATACTTGCTAAAGTTGCTATTACCATCTATTGCTCTGCTCTTCCAGCACTGTGTACTGCAGATGATGCAACCTCTGAACAGATATTAGTTAATCCGGGCTGCACAATCCTAATACAGCATGTACAACTCACACATCTCTGATAAATTTAAATGCAATTTGATCTTGCATAGGCATTTTAATGCGTCAAATTTTGTTTATTGCTCTTAAGAGCAATAAATATGTTCAGTTAGGAAGTTTTATGGAGTATTTTCTCTGCTTGTATGTACATAAGCTCAAAATTTGCCCATATATTGGCTTCTCTAACCACCTAAATCCTAGATTTAAAATTATTGTTTAACAACCAGATTAATGGAGAAAAAGCCTAATTGTCGAGGTCAGGTTAAATTAGATTTTGAAGGTTTTTAATAGTAATCCCAAATCCAGATTAACAAGGTTTATACAAATAATATCAGGAGCCAGAGGTCAGTTGACTAGTTAAATCAGCTAGACTATAATTTTTACTTAGAATGGTTATCTTTGATCTGTCGGTATCTGCTGTCCCACTAGAGTTGCTCTATTATTCACCGTGTGCAGAGCAGCTCTGGGATTTAATGCCACAGTGACACCATTTTCAACTTTTGTCTCGGCTGTGGAGCTCATCAGGACATACATGGGAAGTAATTAAGACATAAATGTATTCTGGCAGTATAGCGCTTCAAATTACATGCTGCAAACTTTAATGTCTGTCTCATATTCAATTTTTCTCCTGGCTGTCAGGCCTTTATCACCTTTTGCTGTATTTCCTAGATTAAGTCAAAAAGCCTTGCAGATGTGTTTTGTTGGTGCTTACTGTACATGTTACAATACTTACAATACTTCAGGAATATGTTCTGCTTTTGTAAGTTTTGAGTGGTGAAGGTACCAGTCAGTTTTCCCTTCTTTGTTCTTAAAAAACAAACTGCAATAATGGCTGCAAATGAAACGGTATTTTAGGAGTCGTGCTTATAAATTCTAATGTGAAGTTACTATGGAGATCATTAGCAGAAGTCATGTAATGTGAAATGAGAAAACAGAGCTAATCGGATAAATGCTACTCACCCACTGGAAAGTGTTTCAGCTTTTCTTTCAGAGATATAGATAGATGCAGCAAATTAGCGGCGCACATATATAAATGTATGGGTGTATTTGCACATATCTTCAATGATGTTCTTAATAATGTAATATGACAGAGATTCATGGTAAAGTTGATCAGGATCTCTCATTTATCAGAGCCCATTAAGACTCGGTTACAGTAAAACAAGTGATTCGTTTGAATGTATTGCTTATGTCCGTGTTTTCTTGGTTTCACAGCAAAGGACTTTAGTAATTAAATAGACTGGAGAGAAAAAGTGTGCTCTCTTTTAAACCTAAAACAACCCCTCTTGGATTTTTGACTTATTGAATGCTGCCCAGTCAAGTCTCCAGGACTTCTTTTCACGCTTGTTAAAGATTAATCAAAAAATCATTAATGCAAATGACAATGCAACCCTAACCAATATGATTGGGTCTAGGGTGGCTGCTGTCGAATGATAGATAATGGGAGTCTTTGTAAAATCTCAATACATCCTATTGAACTTGACCTGGTTTAGTTATGTTTATATGTTATTTTATTTTGGTTTCATCCTGACCCTGGTTTACTCCTGTAGTCCTGGTTTAACACTGCGCATGGCAAGTTCAATAGCCCTAATAGACTTATTTTAGTTTAGTCCAGGTTTTAGTTTTGTTAGAATTTGTCTTGGGCTTCCCTTGTGTGTGTAGTCCAAAAGTTTGTTTTTAATAAATGTAATTTTAGTTTATTTCTGTGTCTATAGTCTACATTTAGGCAACTATTTTATTCTTGTTTATTCTGGAAAAAAACATTTTGTAATATAGCAACGTCTTTGTGTCTCTGAGTATATAAAGCCAGCTCAGTGCTGTCTCCATTCATGCTGATTGGTCAGGTCCAGCAGAGATAGCCCAGTGAAAAGGAGAGGGAAAAGAGTCCACATTTTGCTCGCATTGGTGTGAAGTGCTCGCAGCAGGCCTATAATCCCGCATAGGCAAACACGAGTAACCTATTCATTATTCATGTCATTGCAGCTGCCCTGTTATGATACAGTGCTATTCGGAGTGGGCTCTACCTGATTTGCTCAGCGCGTCGTCCACACGAACGAAAGCTTGCGTGCCCTGCGTCGACTGGCTGTGCGCGCGCTCATAGGTCCAAACGTGAAGAAACGAAAAAAGGAGAGCAGGCATAGAGCGCGCCTACGAGACTGCGCGCCGCGAGGAGGGGAGGAGAGGTCCAGCTGCAAAAAAAAAACAAAAAAATATAGGAACAAAAAAATAATAATAAAAAAAATTACGCCTTGACAATGGCAACATCAAGCAGCTCGTAAAATAGAGACAAGGGCGAGGAGGCGTTGCGAACAGGGAGCGTGACAGCCAAGCTTGAGAAAAGCGGCGACGCTAGGACATGCTGGCTGCCCCGTAGAGCGTTTCCTGGAATACGAATCGGTCCGTAATTGAAAATGGAGCGGCGGGGGAGAGGAGCGTCGCGCTGTCTCCATCACTGAGAGGCGCGTCCACCTGCTCTTTTCTGGAGGCCAGGCCCGGGCTGCTACCACTGCTGCTGCTGCTGCTGCTGGTGGCGGCGGCGGGGAGGGCGGGGGGTTAACATGCAGGGGAAGTGTGTGCATTTCGGGGAAAAAACGACGCATCTCTCGTACTGTCCAAAAAGCTGCTGAGAAGGATCCCATTGCGACGAGAGGAGACGAGGAAGGAAAAAAAAAATCGCAGTTTGGGCGCACGCTCTGGAGGTAGGCAACGTTACTATGCTGCTATTTGAGTCTGAGTGCTATAGATCTATTAGCTATGACAGCTTAATATCCACAGAGTGATTTATATTCCAGATTTTCATCACATCGGACATTTTATTCTTCCACACACCAAGCATGCGGTGTAGTAGCAGCCCTACCTCCTTGGGACTGCTGTCGTAGCATACATTTATTCGTCTCTGCTCAGTCGATTAGCCATTCTCTGCAATATCCACACTTATTTTTAAAGTAGATGCTTTATGCTCACAAATACTGCCCGGGTTTACGTGCCACGTGTGGTCGAAATATTGATGCCAGTCAAGGCTTAGCCGAAGTGTTGTGTTTTGGAGATTGGCCTGTGGACGTCATTTTGAATCAACGTTTTGCATCCCGAGCAGAGCTGCCCAAAACGAATAAGGAATGAATCAAGGGGGAATAATCTATAGCCTAAACTGATGAATGATTCATGAATGGGCTATTGAAACCCAATGGGATAACACATCATCTTAAAGCCAGCCAGGCCCCTCCACTGTGATAAGGCTAATAAATGATTCATATAGTTTAGAAGCACAAATTCTTCAAATTGGCCCAAGCATTGTGAGGGCAGAGGACAGGCAGGTGCACCAAGGCATGAGTGAATGCCTTCACTGTAGGGTCACTGGTTCAGTAGCTTACTGTGTCTCTGCTCCCCTTACCGGATGTTTACTGGATGTCCCAGTCAGCTACACTGCAAGCCATGGCCAATGCTAGGAAATAATGAGCTGCAGATCACAGTAACAGCAGCCTCTGTACTTTGTGGAGGTGTTAGTATTACTTACTAACTTTGTTGTAAATGGAATTTTAGTTGCATTCAAATTTAACAAGCTGAAAATATTTCTAGCTGAAGCATGCTGCATTGCTTTGTAAAATCGGATTTCCAGATAAGAGCTGCAAGGTTTATTGCCTCAACTAATGATCAGCAAAGCCTACAGTTATCCACCTGTGTTGAGCTTTATGTCAGAGGTTTTATTTCCCTGTGTCGCAGAATTGTTTCTTTCTGATGAAAAATGATAAAGATGAAATGTTTGAAAATCTCTGTCCTGTCTGAGTTGTCATCCTTTAAAAGTTTGTATGGATTCATTGAAGAGGAGCCTACAAGAGGGACAAATTGAGCTGACGCGTTGACAAGGGTGTCATTACCATGCGTGACGATGCAGTGTTTGACTTTAGGCTACGAGTGAAGGGGAGAGCTTTGGTTTTTGAAGATCATAGATGTGGACAGTAACTGGGAGTATCATATCCGTCTGTCATGTGCCACTTAGAGGAAAATGTTGCTTTGCTTTTATTGCCATTCACATCACACTCCTGGTCAGTCTCATTGCTTATGCTAAAGTGCCATTCTCCGGTCAGTTCAAATTGGGTGAGAAATTGAGCCCAATGACACATTTCAACACCGTGGCTCTGTTCCACATTAGCAAGGACACTACCGGCAGTTTTATTTTTTTAATACAGAGCATGTTTAAAATGCTATCTGAGTGTTATGTTGCAGCAATAAAATCAGCAGCTTGTGTACATAGTCTTTTATCTTCTCCTGCCCATGTGTGCTCAGCGGCGTCTCCTCTACAGCCTTAGGCACATGTGCGGGCCTCAAACATGTCTACCTATGGGACTCTCAATTATGCAGAATAAACCAATTGTCATTAATCACTTTTTTGACAAGTGGTAGCCTTGTTATTTATATATGATAATTACATTTTCAGATCAATCTTTTACATATTCTGTGCTCTCAGAAATCACAACTGGCTAATAACTGCAGTTTATTGTACACGTTCTGACTTTTCCAATTAGTGGGCTACAGCTAAAAGCATCTTGTTAAGCATACAGAAAGGGCTTTCCTTGCTTATGTACTGCCCTGCTGTGTTTTCTCTCTTGAGTGTTTCTTTTTTACTTTGCACATTGCATCTTGACAGTATGGAACAACCTTGCATCTGTCCCAGTCAGTAGTAGGCTCACCTGTATGTATGAGCAGATTGTGTTGATGTCAGGCTACTGCAGAGCATAAGAGGATTGTGTCGACCCCAACCCCACATTAGGGCCACAACACTCTAGATACAGCGGCACAGGCACTGTTCCGCTGTGCTTCTCAGTCCTGTAATTAAAGTCAGAGGTATGTCCAAGGGAGAAGGCTGAGCTCTGATTGCTTTTCATGGTTATGAGGAGAGAGATGCAGCATGTCCTGAGGGACTGAGGCGCTGCTGAGCTCTTTGCTGCCTGCAATGCCCCCCAGACAGGAGCTGTTCAAGAAAGAATCACAAATTTGTGTTGGTACGCTATGGGCCTGTGCGCACACATACGTAAGCATCCTCAAACACACAGCCATGCACTATGGTGGCTGAGGAAAGCAAAAATTACATCTGTAGCTGACAGGCAAACTGTGCTAATCTACTTCATAGAATGCCCCGTTTTTAGAAAATGTGTGTCAGTGTAAGGGCGCCAGGCACTGAGGCAAAACTGTTATAGCTCAGTCATGTAATGAATTAAAAACAGAGCAATCAAGAAGACATTAAGAAGGCCCCTCTGTCAGAAGGCTGCTCACTATAGATGGTGTTGTGTTGGAGCAGCATGCTGGAGGTGACAACGACAACAGCCAAAGAAGTGTCTGACTACCTCCTTTAACTGTGCCACTGTGTGTTCTGGGCTGATGTTATACAGTTGGCCATCATTATAATCACTTTTCTGGCAACATTTGCAATACCCTTACAAATGTCCATGCTGTTTAAGCAAATGTATTGAACTAATAATGCCTTCTTTTGTGCTTATCTTAAGCAATAAACTTTTATGCTAAAATTTTACTATTGATTTTAACTTCTCTGACATGAGACAGTCAATCTTTGTTTGAGCCTAGCAAAGCAGCACATTGTCAAGGTAGAGAGCACGGTTGCCTCACATCAATGTCTGCATGTTCTGGCTCAAGATCTAGAGAAGGCCCTGCTCAGTGAGGGATGGGCTAATTGCAAAGAATGAATCCCCAGATGGGGATCAAAGAAGTTTAACGTAACAAGGTGCTGGTGCCACAATGGACATTCTCAGTCCGCAACCACTTCTTTTACGGTTGAAACAAACAAAAAACATGCAGGAGATTTAAAAGAGCCTCCATGGAAAAGAGGTAGTATAAGATCTGTGTGGGCTCCAAGACCAAGCTGAAGACTTTATCTCAGCATTAATTTATGGCAGCTGGCAGGCTTAAGCTCACTAAGTGTTTAAACTTTTGCATGTCTCACAAGTACTATTGGATACATTTGTGGGAAATAAATAAATACACCAGCTTAATGCTATTTTTTCTCAAAGTCCAAACATGTTTTTGCACCATGCCCCTGAATTAGATCTGTCAGGATAATTTAAAGTGATGTAACAAGATTTCTGTCGTTAACAAATAAAAGTCCAGTTATCACAGGTTCTATTAAAGCACTTTCCCATTGCACATTTGAGCTGGATATAGGTTGATAGCCACTGGGACCACAAGCATGCAGGCTTCACGTTCAAAACTCATTTCCTGCTTCCACATCAGAGCCTTATATTGCAGATGAATAGATAATGTGAAATTTCAGCCTGATTCGCCAGCCCTCCCCTGAACCCCCTTGTACTTTAACGCATGGGACTCTTGAAACTGATAGTGAAATGTGATCCTGGAAATTTGAGAAGAGGCTGAAAAGGTGGGGATTTAATGTGGACACAGGTGCAGTTACATGAATGGTGTGAAAGCAGTATATTTGCAACATGACTTGAGAAGAAGGAAGCTATATGACACGGGTGGATTTTAATTGGTTTCACACAGTGTGCTTCCATGTATTGTTCCCTTTGTAATGACACGCAGTGGCTAAAACATCTCTGTTTTTTTGTTATATAATAACACTAATAGATTCATTGCCCCTTGTCTGAGTTGAACATGTTTTTTTTTCTCGTGTTGGAGCCAGAGGATGTTGTGATGGAGGTGTATACAGCCTGGGTCCTGAAAATGGGACTAATAAGTCGCATTCATTAGCCTTATCTTTTATTTGTTGTATAGATGGGGGAGGGGAGTCATATTTTAAAAAAGAGGTCGAAAATGTGAACAAAAATTTCATACAGTGAGAGAGTAGAAAACAGTAACCTTTGCAGAGGAAGAGGGGGTGGACACAGTGAGAAGATTAGATGATGGGGTGTTCAAAGTGTAGAGTGGACAGAAATAAAAGCAGGGACATAGTTACTGGTGTTGGGGGATGCACCTCCCAGCGCTGCCAGTAGGAACAAACAAACGGTTAGATAGACAGTGCTGTTTCTAATGGGAGAAAAGCTTGTGTGCCCTGGATGCTTCCCTGCACCTTTCATTTTCTAAATGCTGTTTTGTCTGTGCACCACTTAACAAGCCACCAGTGCCTCAGAAAGGAACCATGCTTTATTTGCTGCTGTACATAATTACCAGCCATTCAAGACAGCCTTGTTTGCTACTCTAAACAATGTTGTGAATATATGTACAAAAAGAAGACAGGCAGGATTTCACTATAAATATTTTCACCGTGTAAAAGTCAAGTGTTTAAAACGTATAGTCTAACAGCAATTGTGTGAACATTAGCAGTAATTAATTTTACTTTTAATTGTGTGGCTGTCTGTCTGCAGATACGGTACTATTTGTCAACCAATCAAAATTAGTTATAATTGAATAGTTGTTATGAGGAAGGATCACAAAGCTTGTTGGGCAGATGCAATAGTCTTTCTGTCATAACATTCGGCTGACAAAGACTGCTTTACTTCCATTTACTGAAGCATGCACAATATCTAAGCACAAGTCAAATGAGAAATGTTGTTGAATATCTTAACACAGAATCTGTATTGAACTGCATACATGAATTTCAAGTTGGTTTTGACCCTGATCTGTTGGATGATGTTGCTGATGATACAACAGCATGACTGCTATTCTACTATGGGTAATAATTATAATCATTCACAGCTAGTGGTCCTTGTCACAGGAGTGGGGCACAATGGAAATAATAATTAGGACTCCTCATTTCACATGTATCACAGAAAGAGTGCATCAGTGGTGCTTTTGACTGCTTTGACTTCGAGGGGCTACAAAAGATGCATTTAAAAAACTGCTCACATAGATGAAATCTCTGTACTGTGTACGCTTCAACCTGAGTTTCTCATGTTAACAAGGCTGCATTTTGTTATTGTTCTTCTATTTGTGGATTTGTAGGAGACCAATGTAGGAGACTGGCTGAGATGTCTATGTTTTCACTGATGCTGTTTGTCACAGCAACCTTTAGAAGTGGCCACCAGAAGTTTCAAAACTTTGTTTGCAGTGATTGAGAATTCTGTCTTTCTGTAAATAAAACATACACAAAGAGGATCTAATACTCAGCTTTGTTTAAAAATACCTCTTATCTATTTTTCAAATATCTTTTTTGTACATTTGCGTGTGGATAAAGAAGCTCAAACAGATAACCTCACAGGCAAGGGCAGTGTCGTTTGCTTCAATGTCGCTACTAATGACTTGTTTTAAAAAAATAAGGCAAAGTACAGTGTATTATTGACTCTGTAAAACGACTCTGGTAGGGCTGTTCATGTGCTTGACGACATAGGCGTTAGCTCCAAATAACTCTGTAACAAACTTCTGTCAAGTAGGATAATTACTCTTTTGGCTAAAACCATGGGGTTCACAAGTTACAAAATCACTAGAAAAGCATAAAGTGGATCTTTATTTTTGTCCCCTTAATGTGGAATACATACATATTTTGTGTAGCACCCCCCTCCCCCCTTCTCGTTATTCATCCCAAGGCACATATTAAAAACAATGACAGCGACCCACCCATGCTGTCATGCAGAAGTAGCTAATTGTAGCTTAAAGTGTCATTAAGGAGCCTGTGCTTGCTCTGTATTTATTTTTAAGCTTACCCCTGACGGCTGCATTCAGTGACATATCCAAACTCTGTCATGCACTCACAGACATTTTTCACCCATCTCTCTCTCAGCACTCTTCTAACCCATTTCCCTAAGTCATCATTCAGTGACTCTGTCAGAAAACAGTGTGCTTCTGTCTCGCAGTGGAGCAAGTGAAATGCTACACACAAGGAGTCAAATGTGCACTTCAGCGTAGCCGCAGCCGATAAAAGAGCTAATTCATCATTTAGTCACACAAAGCCACAGAGTCTCAGTAATATTTTGTATTCTAGGAGATCGAGATTTGCTGAATAATCCCCCGTCTTTGCTTTACATTGATGTAACATTTTCCCACTCGAGCCCAAAATTCTATTCAATAAGCAATAAGACAAATTAGCTTGTTAAATGTTGATATAGCACAACCCTAACGTCCAGTATTCATGCTTTAAGTGTATGCTGCTGTTATGTTCCTATCACAATGGTCTAAAGCTTTTGAGGGTACCACACCAGATACTTTTGCTTTCTATATTCAAATAGTGTTGTGTCTAACTAAACCTGCTCCTTTGTGAGTTGTCTCTGCAGTGTGCACAATAAGAGTGGCACATTGCTTATTGTGTGCACTATTTGGGATTTGTGTATGGTTTATATATACAGGTAATTCCTTTGAGAGAAAATATTTGTCAGGCGAGTGTTGGTGTAAAGCCGGCCCGGCATGCATACTTCATAGGCATATGATTTAATAGTTTTAAGCTCAGTATCAGAGATGTATGCTGCTGCAGTGTTTAGGCTGCAGTGATAAGGTCTCTGAAGAGTGCTGGCTGTGCAGTGTTTGTTTAGCACTGAGTGTGTGTGCGGACTTATTACATCTATTTATTACACTGGGAGGAACTTGTCTTAAAGTAATTTATGGGGGGCCCTTATGGGGACTGACTGTATGTGTGCATCATACACAAGAGAAGACTTTTATACTCAACATAATAATAATATTATTGTACACATAATAATAATTATACAACAACATGAGTGCATTGTGCATATTATATTATGTTACATTACATAATATGACAACAATAGAAAATGTATTCTATTTATTTATGATGGTGCATTTGTTTTATGTAAAGATGTAATGTAATGCTAAAACCACATAGAAAATCATGTGTAACTCTGAAGTAATAATATATAGGTAATATAAATCAAATACTAATTCCAATCATTATGAATGTAAGGTAGGTTCATTTTGCGACCTGAAAGAAACAATAGCAGCGTGTGTCTCTTGTACCCTTTTCTCACAAATCTGCCTACAACTGTTAAGACTCTGCCGTGAATGCAGTGACAGCTTGCCAAGTGTGGGAAACACAAGTGTGTATGTCAGCATGAGCTCGTGCTTATTTGGACCCCTGAGCTTTTATGTGGGCATTAAGTTTGTTTTTGTGTATTCATGACTCAATCTGCATTCTTGTATGAATTATCTTTTTGGTTTTGGTAGACAAAATGCTGACAAAAAGACCTTGTTAAACAGTTAGCCCGGGGTTTCTACAGGTAGACACGACAACGAGTAAATTTTTAAAAGAAGAGGTAAATTTCACATCAATCCATGTAGGTCGTAGGAAATGTTAATTGAAGTTTCCAGTGGGAAATGTATTTAAGACAGGACAAAAACTAATTCTATTGTTCATGAAAGTAGCTGGGGCTTCTGTATCCGTTGAGACAGTTTCCCTCCTGAGACCTGTGGGTTTTCCCATCACTTCTAAAAATCAATTACCTTTCTGCCTCCCTCGCCTCTCCAACTCTGCCTAAGTACTCTCCTCATATTCTTCATAAGAAGCCTACTACTTCACCTGTAGCTCTATGAACACCTCAACCGGGGCTGTGTATTTCAAGTGTTCATGCCACAATTTGAGTAGCTCTCTGTGATTCATTAATATGTCTTACAGCCTGATGTATAGCTTTAGGCCTGTGCGGATTAATCTCTGGCAGCTTTTTTGGCGTATCCAGACATTGCCACGGCCTCAGATATAAATAGGAAGGCAATCTGTGGCTGGGTAAGACCTGTTAGCCTGTGTGACACTAAAGCCACAACAAAGATACCGCTGCACTGCTGCTGAGGAGTGGCTGCGGCCCTCGGGAGAGATCATGTTATGCTCCCTTGTGTGCCATCTCACAAACATCTCACTGCACTAACTGAAGGGAATAAGCATCGATGGGCTTGACGGCTGCTTCCTATTTTAGTCATTCGCAGGTAGGCGGATGAGTTGAACTGTGGAGGATCTCTGTGCAGTGAAGTCTTCGTCTAATTAGTTTGTCTAATTATGTCTTTGTGCTGGAAATTTCTCAAATTAGTGGTATTGTGCAGAATGTGAGCGTGCTCATTATGGTTGTCATGAGAATTGTTGCGATGGTTGGAGAAAGAAAATAAAGGAGACAAGAAACCTAAAGCTCTCAAAACCCTTCATGAAAAACAAATAACTTGTAATGGCAGGTGTGAGGTTATTCCTCAAGGCACAGCAGTCATGTTAGGCCACTGGCACGTCTCTTTCTTTACTGATGCTGAAAGTGCTCTTTACTTTAGGAGCATATTCGGGAAACCAAGTTTGTCTCAACCATGTGTATGATCGGCAACCGCTATGACCAAACCTTTTCAATAGTTTCCTCTTCATATTTATGTATTAAGTATTTTGCTAATCAAGTAAGATGTGTGTAGAGGTTCTTAGTCATCCAGGACATAAGGAAGAAACAATTAAAACAAAGGCATCTAATCAGTCTTTGTTTTAACCTTTTCCTAATCAGGTACGGGGAACTTAAAATCACAAGACGTCTATATATATATATATATATATATATATATATATATATATATATATATATATATATATAAATTATAATGGTAATCACACTGAATGTATTATTGTGCAGTTGTTAATTGTGTCAACATAAAATGCCCAAAAGCTTTAATAAACTTTATAGATATGGACTAACATCACTATTATATGCGCTGACATGTTGAAAGTATAGTGGCTGAGTTTTACACAAAAAGGGATTTCTTGTGCCTGTCAGACACTTGACACAGCGGAGCTTCCTTTTGCACAAGGTGCACCTATTTGAGGCTGAACACAAAGGTCCCCTTTGATATTCCCTCCTGCGTTAGTGGCAAGAGTGTCACAGCATCAGGATGTAAGTGTTTGATTTTCCCCCCTCGCAAGGTGCTGCTGCATCTGAAGACACCTGCCCCTCCCCCACCTCCTCCCATCAGTCCTGAGTCTGCTTTTGCTGCTGGCCACCAAGTGAGGACAAGCCTCCTGGACAGACAACAACCCCCCTCCCTCCTTCCTCTGCAGCTTTTCTTCCTCTTCTTCCTCAGTCCTTCACTATATCCCCTTTTTTCCCTCTTTCCCCCCTCTCCTGGGCCTGTCGTAATTGGTATTCTGAGAAGCAGCTGGGATCCATACAAATGCAGCAGACAGAGAGAGAGAGAGTGAGGCAGAATATGTGTGTGAGAGAAAGAGAAAGCCAGCAAGTCAATACGCTGGTTCATTAGAGCACTGAGTCACAGTGGCTGCTGCCTCGTTTGTTTGTGTTTGTCCAATACTCTGTCTTAAGCAGAGCCCACTGCCTCTGTCCGCTCACACTGACCAGCCTGACAGCAGTACACCCCAAGCTGCCTGGTCCCTCTGATAGGGGCTGTCTGTGCCTGTCACTATTTGGCCACACCAGTTTACAAAATGAACAAATTATTAGCTTTGATTGAACCAAATAAAGCCAGGTCTTTTCCTCATATTCTTAACTTTGCAAAGTACAGAAATCATACATTCTTTGGCTATACTTTGATTGATTTGCATTTCTATGACTGATTATGTGGCTCCCGTATGTTTGACAAGAAAAATATGGGTGCCATATTTTTGAAGTTTAAGACACAGATGAGACATGCTTACAAAAATAGCTTGAAAAATAGCATGATGCAGTTTGATGTAAAGATGGGCCAGCTTTCTGAAATGGAACATAAACATGAGAGGGAAAGAGAGAGACTCCATTAGGAAACAAAAATAGGATTGAGCTGTTATTGAAAATACCAAAGTGGATTTTCCAAAAACAAGAGATTGGAGTGTTCTCTGGTCACTGCGAGCTGAGAGCAGACCACTTGTCAGGATATTGAAAGAGAAGAGAGAGAGAACAAGAGCGGCAGGTTAAGAGAAGGGCTGAAATGACCTATTCCTCTCTTCAAGGCCTGTTTATTTTGGAGGAAATAGTAATATGATGGTGGCTGTGGTTGCATGGCTGTGCTGCTGGATCGCAGGGTCCTCATGGTGCACAGTGACCTCTCATTACTACTGCTTGAGGGAGCGTGAAACCGAGGAGATCACTTCAAAGGGCAGCTGTGTGGATGTGCCTAACCTTTTAAACCATTGGAATACATCAACCATACAAATAACTCATTAACCTTATCCATATAAATGAAAAGCTCCTTCCCTTTTCCACGCCCCCTTTCTTCTCTTATAGATTTTTATTAATTGGCAATTGCACAAATGGCAAGCCTGTTTGTGATATATTCTGGTCAAGACAAATCTTACAGATAGGGTCGGGGGGACTGGCTTTAACAAAGGTGGCTCTGGTTCAATGGGGCAGGGGGAGAGGTTGGGGAAATGTTAGTGTGTTTGCATGTCTGTGGCTCTCTCGTTTAGGAAGAGGCTTCCAGCTCTGTCCTGTGGCACAGGAGTGCATTGATTTGAGGAGCTCAATAGCTCAGGCCTTTTAATCACCTCACTCAGAGCCTGTTTTGTCCCATAGGCCTGGAGAATAAACATGGCCAATACCCCTGTGCATATGCACACAGCCATTGGCTCCTGAAGTCTACAGCCGCTCACAGGCCCACACCGCACCAATCAATACAACTGATTACAAACAGGGCGCAAGCTGCCTTTGTTCTCATTTGTCTACAGAAGAGATGCCCCCTTAAAACATCTGGGCAACTCCACAAATGCTTCATCCTTTTGCCACCATTTAGAATCGCTAAGGGAATTAAAGTGAGGTTTCCTAACCTTCTGCACTGACTGCTGAATCTGATGGTGTCAGACAACAAATGCTGCTTCTCTGAGTCAAGACTAATGTGCTGTTCTGACCCAGCTGTAAAGAAACATTTAGACATACGCACCAGATTTCTAAAAATGGCATTTTTTCTCACTCTGTTTTATCTTTTCTGGCTGTCGTCTCTCTTTATACTGTTTAGAAATGCTGTACATTGTGTTATGGGGTTGTGACTGATATTCTGCCAATTTGAGCTGTGGCACATCAGAGCAACAGAACAGAGAGACAGACATTAAAGACATGACAGTGTGTTCCTTACTGCTCCTGCTCATTGCCTACTGTTTAATGAAGTATTTTATGAGAAGGCTGTTTTTATTTATTTATTATTGGTAAAGGCCACAGTGGCTTAACTGCAGTTCCACGAGTGTCTTGATGCAGTGAAAGACAGACATCTCTCTGCTGGTGAGTGATTGTTCTCTCTGTGGCCGTTTATATTTCCATGTGCAGAACCTGTCAATAATTCCACTAAGCCTGGTTTCAAAAACTAATAACATCAATGACTTTAAAACAAATATCAAAGGAAGGCAGCGTATTAGCGAGCACAAATAGTGGCTGAATATTGAGATGTGTGTCTGAGATGCTCTGAAGGACACAGTTTTGGGGGTTATGTGCTGTCCCCTACACTTTCAAAAACATTGTTGACTGACATCAGCAACACATTCCTCTCACTTGTTTCTTCTTTCCCATCCTTGCTTCCTATGTCTTTATCTTGCCCCTTTTTTCTCTCCTAATCTACCCGGGACCCCCCGCCTTCACTCCTTTCACGCAGCCTGGCCCCATCCTTTTAAAGGAGTCGTCTTCTGAAGCACTGAGGAAATAATTGCGAGACTGGGTTTTGTAATGTGCACTCATTTAGACACAAAAAAAAGAATGTAACAGACAAAATAAATGAGCGTTTAATGTATTCAATAATTGTTAACTGGAAGAAAAGTAATGTTAGCTGACTTTTTATCACTAATTTCTGAACTAAAACTTTACTTTAAAATGTGCCATGTCTGATCCATTATGGCCTGATCCAGACTGGCAATTCCTCAAAGATCTCAAAAGGCCTCCAGGCTCAATTATTGACTCGTTATCAATGAGGTCCTTTTGTCTTGGCTCAAGAAGCTGTGGACATATTAGCGGGACATTTATTGTATTAGAAAAGAAGGAAGTGGGGAGATTAAAAACAGTGTGTCTGCTGAGTGCATTAAGGTCTAGTATTTACAACATGACAGCCTTACACTGAGGGGACGGGTCCATTTGGATTGAAGATTTGTTTGCAGACACACAAAACTAACCCTGACCCAAAATATAATGCTCATTGAAGTTAGAATTGTATTTATTTTTTTTTCTTTTAGCAATTATGTGTTAGATACAAGTACATTTAAAGTGCACCATTAAGTAGTTGAAAAGGTAAGCCACAAAAAAGCATTTTTATGACCACTTTCACTTTATTGACTGGTTTTAGATGTTAAAAACTCTATGACAAATGGCTAAGTTGTTTTTTAAGGGAGAAGTGGGTGGTCCAACTTTCTTTACCTCGGAGGCATTTACCCTCAGTATTTCAGTAATGCACCTTTTTCAAGATATTTTCAGTACAGTGTTCTTCATGTGCATTGTGTTGAATTTAGCTCGGAGCATAGAGATTGCAGCCTGCTCCAAAAAGCTTGCCTCACCCTCCTTTTCAAGCTTATCAAAATGTAAATGCAAGATGCTTTGTTAAAGGCAATTATTGATCTGTAGATTTTGAGCTGTAACAAAGTGAATACGTCAAAATAAGCTTTTGGAAGCTAAAATAATTCCATTGAATGTTTGCCTTCTAATAAATCTTACACAACACAGCTGTAAAATATGGATGTTGTTGAAGTAATTGAGTTGTAATCAAACAGAAGCTAGTTTTGTTGTTGAAAGTGCAGTTGACTTGAGGTCACGGAGCTCTGGAGGAAAGCAGTGCAGTGCAGCAGACAAATGGTTTGTGCAGCATCTTGTCCTGCCTCACTGCTGCAGCCGCTCTTCTCCCTAAACACCTGCTTTTACACAGCGGTATGGGAAATAACAGCTTCTTCTCCAGTAATGGGTAAAGCACCGTGTTGTGTAGATGTACAGCAGATTAAAGTAACTGGGAAAATCCATATTTTGTTGCTAACAATGAGGAAGGGACACTAGTGAAATGTTTCAAATCATATGAGGTTTTAACAGACCTACAGTATGTGAAGGCTGAAGACATGGTTCAAAAATAACTAAGGTATTTACTGTCTGTTTTGTCCTAGTTCTCATGCACTGTAAATGTTTGTTCACACATTTCTAAAGTAGGCTGTACATTTTAGAAGAATGAACACATGTTAACCTCCCACCATCAGGCACCACACTACAACACAAACCTAAAGCTTAAAGGAGCACAGAGGAACCTTTAGCCCAAAAATATATGTTCTATATATTTATGGTTCTTAAACATGTAATTAGATACGGCACTTGATACAGTACTCTCAACTGGACAGAAACCTCCAATGTAAATTTCCTGCCGGGACACAGAGTGAAGAAATTAGTGAGTGACACGCTTTACGGCTCAAACAGAGGATGTGGAAACTGGACCCTAGCGGAGTCGTAGTTGTACAAAATATACTAAAACTATGTTTCAAAAGATTTCTTCCAAACTTCCCAAGACTTCACTTGAAAACAAATGACATGAAAATGGCGCTGCTGTTGTAATAACACAGAGCGTCAGTAGAGGGATCTGCGCCCTCTACTGGCTAAAAGTCCCGCAGTGCCTCCTTAAGTAAACTTTGGTCTCTGTTTTATGAAGCAAAAGCTTAGGTATTGAAAACAAAAGTCAATGGTAGGTAGCTCATGGCTGAAAACCAGTTCCATTTAAACAGCAATAGTTTTTATCATGGTTAGTTTAACTTTCTACAACACGAGTACATGAAGTATTTTTCAAGTAAGTGGGCCTCCTTAGTTTACCATCTAGCAATATTTGTGAGTTTACAAACTTGCAAAAAAATGTATCTTGAACTACTTTAAGCAAAGTATTTGTGGCCCAAACCTTGGTCTTACCGGCTCGTTGTGTCGAATAAGGTGGCAGCACTGACAAGTCTAGGCTTGTTTAAAGTTTGAAGATGTAGAGACTGTTTTACTGTTACAAACATAAACAACATGATGTGCTCTGATTGGATAAAACTTTGGTTAACAAATCCAATCACCAACCAGGTATTCGGTGAAAGTACCGGCCTTTTGCAAACGAGCTCTCCCAGATGGTCCTGTGGAACAGACTGAGTTCTGTGGAGCAGTTCTAACTGGTTTTCTGTTGGTTTTTATTTACGACAGGTCTGCGGGAGTTAGTACCAGAAGAGGCCAGAGATGGAAGTGGCAGATGTCGTTCCTTGAGGTTATCAAGCAGTAATTGTAACATTAACTGTAAAAGAAGAACAGGTGTGGACACTATTTATACTTGAGCTAATAATAGTTGTATACCTTTGTACTCTCTGTCTGACCACTTTTTATCTCTAAAGTATTCTAATTTATTAAATACTGTTAAACTGTAGCCTGTCACTCTTTTGGATATTAAGAACTTAAGGTTGATGGGATTGTATTGTTTCAGAAGGAAAATGAGACGGTTGTTCTTCTACTCTATTTTAGATGATAAATGACAAGCAGTAATTGCTTTGGCATCTTACATTTTGTGCACATACTGGTCTGCCACACTGCAGTAATTACACATTTAGCGAAGATTGTCTGCTGCATGAGTGTATTTTTATTGTAGTCGCACACTCTAATGACTTAGGATATTATCTTTATGTCCTCGTACATTTGAGTCAAGGACCTATGTCATATTCTCTGCATCTCTCTCAGCGTGTCTGCGCTGGAGACATACGGAGGATGGGAAATAGCTGGCCGCCATTAATCACAGACCCAGTGGTAGTAAACACACTTTGATGGTCATTAGAAAACGGTTCTATTACAGAGGTTACTGTGTCTAGCGGTTAACCTTCTCCTCTGTGATGCATAGTCGCGCAGGTTTCAGGAGCGCCAAATAGCAGGAGGAGGGCAAGCCTATAGACCGGAAGGGCCCCCCTACCTTTTTAGTGGCTTTTGAATCATTGTGCAATCATTGTACAGCCTTTTGTTTCCCTCCCCCCAAAGAGCTCCTCCATCATTCCTTTCCTTCCCCCTTTTTTTTTTGCCACTCATCCCACCCTCCTGTCATCCGAAATGTGGCCTGCATAAGTGGAGGCAGCTGCTTAAGTGCTGCGAGAGGGAGAGGAATGGGAAAGTGGAATTGGAAAGAGCGAGGTAAGGGGTCGAAACAGAGCAAGACAAGAGGAAAACATAGTCGGACTCAGAGTTTGCTTTGGTCTGCCACTGAATGCTGCAGCATCCACTCCTCCCAATGCACTCAAGGTCTTTCCATACCGCTCCCTTACAGCACAAACCACCAGGATTCACTCTTTTACCTGACGTTTCTGTGTTGTTGACATGTTTTTTATTGTGCAACCATGGTTCATTAATGACTTAAAAGGCTTTATTGTCATTGTGTTTTTTTCGTTATGATTTTTTTTAATGTGGACCTAATTAAGTGGCTCTTCTTTATGCTGCAGTCTTTTCATTATTTTCTGCTTCACTGTTGCTATATGCCAGTGTTGCAATAGAATAAATAACAGACGGCTCAAATAGTGACAATTGCCTCTGTCAATAAAATGTCAGCTGAAATGCCTGCAAAGCTTCAGAGCAATTTGGCGAGGGTTTGTGCCTATGTCTTTAATGCACTTGTGGCAGTCGGCTTCATGGCTAAAAGCACACTCCCCTGCAGTGGAATTACATAGTGACGGTGACGCAAGCAAAAGCACAGGGCTTTTATCAGCTGTCATTCACACAAGAGAAGCTGGAGAGGCAGCAAGGCCAACACAGCATGGCACAGGACAAAAGCTTAATACGGGGTTGTAATTGTTCGAAAAAAAAAAATAACAAATACGCAATCTAACAAGGTCAGAGAAGCACTATGGCAAAGTTGATGCACTGTGCCTGACAAAAACATATACTGTAGCCTTGGTGTGGATCAGCAAATGCATTTGTACAAAAGAAGTGCTGATAATCTCCTATTTTTGAGTTGATATTATGACATACTTCTTCCATTTAAGATTTAATGAATCATTACATGGTATACATAGTACTATCGGTAAATGTATTGTCCTCTGCCTGTAATTTACTGTTGCCATTATAGTTTGACATTTACAGGATGTTGCAATTAAGTAGTGTTTACACAATGGTGGATTTAATGCACATATACATAAATTTAAATAATAACAAATAAAAAATCCAGCAGAAAAAAAAGCTTGTTAATAACTTGGCTAAGAATGACATCACTCTATTAGGGAATAATAAACAGCTATGTTTTTTGTCACTCAATGCTTTGTCAAAAATAAATGTACTTGTTCTATTTTTGGCCAGGTAAGCACAAGGGCAATTTAGTGGTAAGAATACACAAAAATATATAGTTGTATAGCAATAGACTTCTTAAACTGTACAGCGTTCAGATTAAACACCTGTTAAAAGAGAGTATACTGCCCTTTTTAGAAGTTGGATATTTGAAGCTGCACACGGAGTGCTTCTGCAGCATTTTATATTAAATAATTAAAACTGTGCAGCCAGGGACATGGTGAGAGGATTGTGTGAGACTTATTCAGACAATACACATTTATGCCACATGCAGTAAAAAGTACAGTATATGCAAAAGCAGATGTCTAAGAAGTTCTTGCTAAACAAATGCCAATTTAAAAGTGCAGTTTGTTTGTCGCTCTGCTTTCCCTTGTAGCTGCATTGACCTTAAAGTGTTGTTTGCCACAGAATAATGAACACATGCTCCACCTGTGTTTGACCTCCTCGGTCTCCATGATCATCACTATTCACAGGTTGACAGCTGTAGTTCCATAAATAACACACTTGATAATTATTCTACTCTCTATGCATTTACTATTTGAATTTAAAAACCTACTTTACGCCACAATCTATGGACTGGATTAGAAACAATAAAAGAATAAAAGATAAAGCAGTTATGAGACAGAAATGACCATCAGTGCTACTCAAATATTCAGCCAATAAATCTTGATTGAATGATTTTTATCTTATTGCATTGCACATTCTGTCTCTTTTTGTCAAAATCTGAACTTATATTAAAGCAGTTTGATTCAGGCCATGTCAGTCGCATTAGACTGTCTATTTCACAAAGTCTGTGTTTTCTGGCTAAATGTGACACTGTAATACACAGGGATGTCACATTAATGTAGTGGAATGATTAGGATCAACATTTGTGACTTTGTAACAATAAATTAATATACCTTCAAAGTCCTTACAGCATTATTATAGATGTGGTTTTTCTTTCCATATTCTAGTCATACATATTAATGATCAGGAGGCTGGGTCACAGGCTTCAGTGCAGGTTGTAAGGTTAATTTGTCACATTACAGAGTAAAGCCATAAAGCTCATAGAAAAAAACATAAGTATTTATACTGGACAAGTCAGAGGCTTTGATAGATATTAGTGAAAACCTTTTGACCAGTTTCATATTTAGACCCTGTCTGTACTGGTTATTAAAGAGGGCAGGCATTCCATTATGTTATTTGTAACGTTTATCCCTCTGCAGAGAGGCTACAATTTAAAAGCCGATACATGCAACTATATTTTGTTGATTCTCTTAGTGGCTTCTTTGATGCATAAAATAATGTAAAATGCTTTGGGAATGTACAACTAAAGAATAATAAGCTACTTAATGCTGCAGAGAAGTTGGACGGATGGTCCTGTTGCATCCTATTTATATTTATGGGTTACATTATTGAAAGTCATCACTGTCTTCAATAAGGAATTAAATGAGTATTTCCATATAAGCATATAAATTACAGATTTACTGTAGAAGCTGACTTCAACATGAATAAAACATGTTTTAGTAGTGTCTCTCAGAACTCAGGACTGCCCTTTGGTCCTATGTCAATGCTGGACACATAGATGTGAGACACAAGAGTTGCTCATTTGTGTGAAAAGTGTCAGTCGGCGCTCCTCTGCATACAAATGTAAGGCGTCCCAGCTGATGCTAACTGGTTACACCTGCTGACTCGCTGTTTCTCAGTGGCACAGAGCTGTGATGTTATCAGTCGTGAGGCTGATTGAAACAGCTGGCAAGCTCCGGTTGCCTAAAAGCTCCTTTACCTTCCAAGAGGAGTTTGTATTCAGCTTCTTGTTATTTCCCTATATGAGGTTTATTTGGCTTCATCCCATAAAACAATCTACAGCTAACACACAGACATGCCACTCCTGAATACAGTCTCTATGCTGTTGCTTTCACAGGCTGATTTCAAACCAGGACAAGGACAAAGGTGGTCTTGGTGCCACATATATTCAGGTAATAGTTGTGATACAAGTCTGTATGTTTTTGTTTGTATTCAGGGATGATGCCTGTAGGTTTTTTGAATTGTTACTGCAAAATTCAGCCATATACATTTATAGATTTCTGGTTGGATTGCATTAAATGACAGACCAATTAAATAGCATTTTGAGACTGTCAATAACCAATTTTTAGAGCAGTGGTTATTTTAGGAGGCTTATAAGCACAGAGGCCGACATATCTGCAGTGCAGACATTTCCTTTTCTGCTGTTATGTTGTTATGTGTGGGTTGGAACAAAATAATGCATGAACCATTTACACATTTGGAAATTACAATTATTTTTCATTTAATATTAATGTAATACACTTGTGGCCATTTTTGAGACAAAGCAATTGTTACAGCATTCATTTAATTAGTTATGTTTCTGAGTATGGTGTTTTGTACTTGTGGGAAATGAACTGAAAACAGTGCTGTTGTTGTTATGATTGTTGTTTGTCTTTCCAAAGCTGTCCAAAGCCAATACTAGTTAATAGAGAGTCTGTCTGTCACTGTGAGTAATGCTAAGCTGTACATGCCACTCTAATTGACAAGACTTGACGAGTAATCCAGGTTAATCGGGTTATTTCTACCTTAATTTACTGAACATGAGCCTGAATGTTTACATGACAGCTGTTATGAATGCAGTATTGCCTTAATCTGCTTTTAATGGCAATTGTAGTTCAGGCTAAGCAGGAGCAATTACGTACTGCCCTGTGCCTCAACATTAAAATATGGTAGAAAAAAGCTACACACTAAATATGTTACAAAAGGGTTGCTAGCTGGAAATGCTCTCAGAAGGGCCCACTGCTGATGACAAATAAAGTCATGGCAAAGAAATGCAATCCTTCTCTTTGGATTTCTCTATGCTGGGTGTTTTTTAAGGCCTCATCAACAGCAGTGCTGTTCTGTTGGAGGAGCTGCGGTACTGGGATATGAGAGTGTATCTGGCTGCTGCTAGGGGAGCGTCTCTGAATGGCTGCCCTGGGCATTGAACAGAACAAGGCACAGAGTGAGCTCCACAAAACAGCAACACTCTGTTATTCAGCCCTTGGCCTGTGCTCCAGAACATTGTGTGTACATCTGTAACCTTACCTACCCCCTGGCCTCCCACTGAAGCTCCCTTCTTTATCCCAATACCACCATCCCGTCTTCATCTTGCTTTCTCATCATCGCGTCATTTTCTTTTTTTTCTTTACACAAAGATATAGTCAAGCAAACACACCCACACACTTTCTCACATGCACAAACAGAGCTAGGGCCTTGAAGATACACCCAAGTGCCAGGATCACACTCTCTTAATGTGTCAGAGCCAGTTTGCTCTGCTTCATTTTACTATTCATTTGGACTATATGGATCTCCAACATATACAACAATATCCACTTGGTAGGAATCCGCTTGAACCTGTAATGACAAAGTGTAACTATTTTTTGGATTATACAAAATAATTAAAAAAAATGACATAGAGTCTCACACACAAATGTACTTTTTTCTGACACTGTTTTTTTTTTATTCCAAGCCATGATATTTTCATATGTATATTTCAGTGTACAGTAGAAAAGCAAATGTTTTCAAGTCAAAATGGAACTGGAGCTGTGAGTGTTTAAATATACATGAAGGCGAGGGCTACATGAATACGATGCTGTCCTGGATGGCGAGCAGTTATGAGCTGTGTCATGTGTCGACGCTTCCCGCTGCTCTGTGCCGTTCTTTCATCAGCCTCTGCCTCTGTCACTGAGACGTTCCCTGCTCCCAGCTTCACTTCATACGCTGTAATAAGGCATTCAGACTCCCTCTCTGTTGCCTCTGCTGTTTTGCCGCACCACTACATTGCAGTCTGAGTGTAAGAGCTCTGTGTTTTGACAGTGAACGTGTGAGGCACTTTATGTTGCTTTACTCCTGGGAGTTTTTGAGGGACTTCTTGTAGAATACTCATAATTATGTTTAAAATGTAATTTATATTTTGGTGTGATAATGTGTTCACATCATATCATTTTGTTTCTACAGACACAATTGGGAGCAATGGCTTGGCTCAGTGGGAGGTTTCTTTGCCATAGGGACTATTAGAAACTGTAATCACAAAACTGAAATGTAATAACAAAAAGAGACAGAAAAAGTGCTTGTGTTTAACATTGGCACCTTGTTTTGTCTCATTGTTTGTATTTTAGCTTGTTTTTAATTAAACGGATAAATAAGGATTAGAAGCAGAGGGATCAAATGGGTAAAAAAAAATGAAAAATTTGAAAACAAATACATATTCCCCTTAACACTCTCCCATATGTTTGCTTTAAATCTTTTATTTACCCTGTTTCTCCAGGTAAAGATGTGATCACTTGTAGCAACAGGGTTATCTCGGACATGTTGTGATTTATTGTCATCATCTGCTGCGTTGGGGTGTTACCTAGGGGATTAGTTGAGGCTTTCACGATTCTGGCTAAACACTAGACCCCTCTGCTGCTTGCACTTAAATATTTATTGTTTTTATTGCATCACTCAAATGAATTCATAATTGACACACTACTGTTGTGTGTTTTTTTCCTTCTTTATGTTTAGCCTATACCATGTGTGTTGTTACAGTTTTCCTGAGAGTTTGTGTCTTTATTCGTAATGGGAGACATTATAAAACACGTTTTTTACGCTCCAACAGAGTTCAAAACAACAGGAATGTAATTTTTTCCTCTTGCGTCTTTCTCTCTCCTCAGACAACAGCGGCTTTCACAATTGAATTTGAATGCCATGCTTTTAGTGCCAGGGTTGTTTGATTATCCGCAGACAGGGAGCTGTGCTGGATTCCCTTCCTTTCATCATGCCTTAACCAGTGAGAGCTGGCTCCCCTGTCGTACTTTATGAGAGGTGATTTTAGTGCCTCTCCTTTATGCAGATGATTTTGGCTGCCTCTCCCTAGTCTGGTCTTTAAGAGGAAGGTATTGGTTTTGACAAGAGTGCTAACCCCGCTACCTGGGCTTTCACCAAGCTGTCTCCCCGACTTGCTCCCCACGCTGGATATTCTGGGCCATATGCTAATGTGCATTACTCACAGTGAAAGAGAAGATGCATCTACAGGTGTTTTCAGAATGAGCCTCAGTGACAGGGATATTACACAGGGCTGCAAACCTCGTTGACCCCTCGTCGTCCCACAGGGACAACGCCAATGTGCCGCCGGTGAGACATATACACTCTGTATATGCAGTAATACCCACTGTTAATATCCTCATCATGACAGGAGTGCACATTGGCCAAATGTATGATTACAGGCTGGCTCTTTAGAGGATAATGAATTAATTTAAGAGATGTTTTTTACAGCTCAGTGAATGAATGGAGCTCGTCCCAGGTTTCAGAAAAACATGTTGCTATCAACATTTCCAAAGGTAGATAGATACTTTACTGATCCAGAGGTAGAAATTTATGTTTATTAATAAGTCACTATATGTAGAAATACATTTAAATTTATATTTAAGTAAAAAACAATGTTGGTTTAGACAATGATATAGACCAAATGAGAAAGAACATTGATAATTCTTACATAAAGGATGTAATCAAGGTATTGCGTTGCCGGAGTTTCTTTAGGGTTTGACAGTATAAAAGACTGTATTAGCTGAAGATACTGATCAATAATAATGTGGTTTTGGTTTGTTAAAGCCAAATGCTGCTTTATACGTAGATAATGCCACATAAACATTTTTCTAAATAATACTACAGATTAAAAAGCTCTTATATTGTTTAAATGACCTTACAGTTGTTTGAATGTAACCTAATGTGAAAGAAGTAACCAGACTCGGGTCATGTTTCGTTGATACTGAACTACAAAGCCAGTCATACAGAAAGTGATAATGATGTCTCTCATTCGCTTTCTCTCTCTCTCTAACACTGTTTTCCTGTTTCACTGACTAAGTAGAGGGCTTTGCATGATTGCCTGGTTGAGTGTTTCCCCTCAACACTGCATTGCTATTGTCCACTTGTCGCTCCTTCATCTGCGTAATTGTATGCATGAAGTTTTGTCTGTAAATCCCAGCTGTTGGCAGGTTGTCTGCTTCTGCAGTGCTGCATTTTCTGTTCAGCCATTGGCTGAGAGCTATTGGTTTTTCTTAAGCTGGCAACCATCATGAACAATAACACAAAAAAGAGCTAGGTAGGTCTATTTTTTTCAGCTTCTCAGGCGATTGGATAAGAGAAGGCAGCATTTGTCCTCTCCCTGCTGAAACAGATAGTGTAGCTGTGTTGAATAAAGGAGATGCTTCTCTCTCTATCACACTCCATCAGCATTATTTACCAGACCTGCCAGTTGCTTTGTACGGCACCTCTTCCTGCCAAGTAGGCGACTGGCGTACGACCAGGGGCTAGTGACAACAGGCTACAGTGGAAAGCAAGGAGAGCTCTGTGAACGAGCCAAGTCTATTCATTCCCGTAGGCCGCTGAGAGAAGCACAAAACTCGAGCTGCTCTCACTGAGGAAAACACCACATGTTTTAATATCTTGTGCTTTGCTTAAATTACTTAAAGCAGCTCTATCTTCCTCAATCTCAATCTGAGTAACAAGGCACAGACTCCCATTAATAGGTTTGAAATGGTTATGAATATATTTGCAGTAAAAGGCTGTAGGTTACTGTACATGCTGTAGCAGTGCTGGCTTGCACACGTCAGAAAGGTTGTAATAGTAAATGCATGTACCATTTCTCATCCACAGCCAGTCTCCCATCAGCCCCCCTCACTAAACCTATGGAAACATCAGCACTAAGGGCTTGGAAACAGAAAAGTGATTTTTTTTTTCTTCACTGCGTGTCACAGATGGTGGGAAAGCCTTTGTAATGCTAATATAATATCACACTGTGTCGGCCTAACTCTGCAGTCCGCTCTGTGTACCAAGCAGCATGGCTGTGGAGTGATTTACCAGTATGGAGAGAAAAAGACCTTCCTCGGTTCACAGTGAAAAGGCTGCGTGGTTGGCGGGTCCTGCCGCTAGGCCTGCTGTGACTCGGCCCGCCTTGACTTTATTGATTCTGTGGTCTGTTCAGAGCTGTATACTGTTAATTAACTCTCTGAGAATTTGTCACATTGAGTATGCCTATGTAAGAACAGTACTAAAAGGACTATAAGCTTGAAAACAGATGAAAATAGAGGTGATTTACTGTGCCAGATGTTTTCTGTTTTTTTTTTGTTTTTTTTTTTACTAATGGGCTGCACAGTAAAAATTCAACCTTATGTTGGTATGAACATTTTGATAATCAGTGTTGCTAACCCAAATCAGAAAGACATTCACAAAACAAATTTAAAAACCTTTATTCTGCGTAAACCCAATTCCAGCCTTTCTGTGAGGAGTCTGAATGTCCTCCTCGTGTTACCATGGGTTCTCTCGGGGTACTCCAGCTTCCTCACACAAGACATGCTTGTACAGGTCAACTCTAAAGTATCCCTAATAAATGAATGTGAGAGTGAATTGTTGTCTGCCAGTGTCTGTCTCTAAGTGTCAGCACTGCAACTAAATTGCCACTGTCCAGGGTGTATCCCACCTCAGGCCCAAAGCTGCAGGGAAAGGCTCCCCTGTGACCTCTAAGGGTAAGAAAATGAATGAATTAATATTCTGTGTAAAGAGAAAATCCTGTTGTTGCAGGTCATATAATAACACAATTCAGTTCAGTCATATTGTTTACCTGCGTAGCATAGTTCTGTACATATACATGTGAAAATACCCACAACTTAAAGTAAGTATGATGATCATATTTATCATAAACAGGAGATAAGGTTTGGTTGAACAACAAAGGTTTGTAGCCTTTGGTTGTATTTGATATTGTGCTTCTACCACTGTAATGCCACCTCCCAAAAAACAGCCAATTGCAGGCCACTTTCCTCAGTTTTAACCAATGACTTTGTGACTCCTTGTGTGACTGCAAGTAAGCAGCCAGAAAGGAGACAGGGAGCATGATGTCTTTCTCTAGCAGTGCTACGTCACATTGTTGTCTATTCGATTTCCATCCCCGGTATTTGAATCACAAGGGGGAGCGTTTCATATCCTTGCTGAGAGAAGAAGGGGGATCTTGTCTATCTGAAAGAGCATGCTGGATTAAGGGGGTTATTTCCCCAGAGGGGGGGATATCAGAGTGAGTGTCACTCAGGCAGCACTGCGCTGCATGTTGCCAAGGAGCCCCTGCTCTCACTCTTCCTCTCCTCCCATTTCTCTGTCATCAAGTAATCCTGTTTATGCATTGTTTTGCATTTTCTCTTTCTCTGTCTTGTACACATCCTCTTCTTCGTTGTCACTAGTGTCTCATCACGCTGCCTTGCTTTTCCCCCTGCTGGTTCAATGCTGCCCTACAGGGAATAGAAGAATTGCCTGGTTCAGAGAATGGTTGTTATTCCAATCACACCTCCGATGCAGCGACGGTCCAGTAAAGTACAGAATAATTGGCAGGTTCCAGCAGCTACAGACTGCCGTGCTATTTCAGTGTGTGCGCATGCATGTGTTTTCAGGGTGTGTGATGAAAGCAAGCTGCTGTGTTGCAGCATTCAGAGGTCATTTCATTAATTACTAGCTTTTGTGTTGCATTTGTTTTCACACGTGCTGTTTTTTAGTTTGGAATCTATTGTATGTGCTGGCAAATGGACTCAACATGACAAATTATACATTAGAGACAAGAAATAAAGTGAAGCCTTATAATTATTTATTTTATAGTAAATTTGCTATGGAGTGGTGTTGTGTGGAAAAGTGGCAGACTTAGTTCTCATTATTTTTTTACTTGTTAATATAAACCATTACTGTATCCCAATTAGCAAAAATATTATTGATTCAGTTTTTGGAAGCATAACAATAGAAACAGAAGTTTGTTAATCCCCACACACACACTCCTAATTAACCGAGGGACACTTGGGGTGTTGTTGTGTGGAGGTCAAAGGTCATGTGTTTTCTGTGTGCCTTGTGAGAGTCACTGACTGATAGGACTCCAGGGTGACTACTGATACACATCAATGGAGCCACGCAGGGCAGCTAACCAAGCATGTGGGGTATAGGTCTAGGGACAAGTGTCAGGAAAATAATCCGGGCCTATCTGTTGGCAAACACATTGACCCACACACTTAATGGAACATGTCTCCCATAGGTGCACTGCTCCATTGATTAGCCATTGACGGCAGTTGTAGCCAATGCTGATACACACTGTAAAATCTTCTCTTTTTCATTGCCCTCTCCGTAGGAAGGTCTGTTCTTGTCGAGGCTGCCGTACTCTGAATTAAAAATGGTTACGATATGGCATCATGCCATTACATGTGCTGCTTCTTTTCTCAGCAGTGATTGGCCGGCGCCATAGCGACCATCATTACTTCTTGGTTTGATGCCCTTTACCTATGATCCAGCATCGCCTTTCATAGCTTCTCATTATGAATGGCTTTAAGTTTAAGTTACAAGCACTGAAAGACACAGTGTTCGCTCAGTAACTAACACTCAAATGCAGCTTATTTCTGCACAGCAAGACACCGAGCTGCTCTATGTCATAAGTAGAGCTAGACCTTGCTGCATGTTCATTTTTATTGAGAAGTACACACTTACACAAGGAAAAAAAACAGAAAAGAGAGGCACTGGCCCTGAAAATTGCATAAATGTCAATTATTCTGGTGCTTATGCAGAGACGTAGAACAAGTAGTGGTAATAAAAAATATTGATCACTTTAGCCAATAATGTGTCTGACAGGCATTGTTGAGGCTGAAACAGGCATTGACAGAGTGCCGTTGCAGGCTTGTAAACTTGCGGACATTATGTCACTGTATTAGCACTGATCACCGCAGCATAATGGCCCCCACTTCCCTCCGCCTCATTTAGATTCAGCAAAGAAAATGAAGCTTAGTGCTAATAAATGAACCTGCTGAAAATATGATAATTGTAATTCAGTTGGCTGACTTTTTTCTATCGCAGTAAAGATTATTTGATGCCTGCTCTGCTTGGGTGCCTGGCTTTGTGCGTCAGAGGTTCGAAGGGTTGGTCATTGGTAGTTTTAGTTCCATGTTTCTTGGGGGTGGATGCTTCTTCTGTATTTATCAGCAGTTACTCATACATCAGCATCTTTTTAACTGTACTGAGTGGGAGCTCTGTGTAATATGAGTGTCTATGGCAATCTGTGTGCACTGAGCCGCTTGTATGCTGGGCCTCATTAAAACACAGCCGTTCTAAAGACTGACCCTTCAAGAGCGGTGGGTGGACCAAACACTGGTTTGTTCAAATGAATATATGAAGTTTATAGTGTGAGTGTGGGGCTATGTGCATATGAGCCTGTTACAATGGTTACAACCTACAGTGTGTTTCCAGCCTCTCTGATCTCATCATTTCTTTTACATGCCCCACCATATTTTGCCTCGCTCTTTGTACTGTGTACATGTGTGCTGTGCTTGTTATAGCCACCTCCGGCCATAACCGTGATGTATTCTTTGTTAATGTCATCACATTAACTGGATTGTGCTGTCTATTTCCATGTGCAATAAGACGATTGCTGTACAGGATATATCCATATGTTAGTGGGGATTCCATAGCTTCTGTCTCATTAGCAGCAGTGCTGAGGCCCGGAGCAGCTTCATGTGCTCCGTTGGGACAGCTGATGAGGCCTGACTATGTGACCTTTAACAACCTAATCAACTTTTAACACCTCGCCTACTGCCTGCCTTATTGCCATTCTTCTCTCTGCCGTTCACTCACGGGCTAGTCTTCATTTAGACACCATCACCCTTTTGTTTTAGACAAGAGCCTTTTTTTAAATGATCTTCTACACGTCTAAATGAAATGCTATTGTAAGCACACCGCAGCGTTATTATCTTCTACTGCCTTCAAGCTCCCTTCCTGACATTCTCTCTTCTTTTTCTCTCTTTTCCTAATTTTTCCTTTGACTTATGCAAATATAAACAGAAACATGCCAAAACCAGTGGGATCACACACTGCAGTTAGTCTCAGAACCAGCCATGAGATTTTGTTGATGAAATTTAGTTTTTTGGTACTGATCTCTAACTAAAATAATAATTATGAAATTAATTTAAGAGACCAAATCTCAAATCAGTAAAGCAGATCTTTTTGTCTTGTCTTGTCTTTGTCTTGTCTCATGCATTAAACCTGCATGTGTTTGGCATTTAATGGAAGCAGTTAACCTGAAGAATGTCCTTTTGTAAATGACAGCAAATAATGCATTAACTTGGTAACTTGTAAAATGACCTTAGAGAAAATGAAACACAATGCAATGATGCCACTTTGTGGAAATATGTGAACTGTTTGAACAGTATAATAATGGAGCTAATGCAAGTGTTTACAAAAATCGGGCATGTAGAAATTTTGTACTGAAAGTGAGAAGATCACTTTGAATCAGTTAGATTCTACACATCTTTAGTCCACTGTTGAAATGACATACAATACTTATGCAAACAACTGTCTTAGATTGTAAAAAAGCAATTTAAGCTTCTACTCACAGTTAGATTCTTACTGGATTTTCTTATTTATTTATCTTGTTTTTCCAGGAGACAGTATATTAGCTATTTAAATCTTACACAGAATTACTCTTAGTTTCTCTTACAGCTGAAACATGGCACGTATATAAGTCTTAGAGGCCCTGCTCTTGCTGCTACATGAGCCTGGAAATCTCTGCAGCCTGAAGGTTTCTTCTTGTCCTTATAAACTGCAGCTTGATGGAAAAAAAAGACTCAGTACAAGGTCTAAGTTACTTGTTTTCACATTCAGTGTCCTTAATCAATGGGTGGAATATTGTACTTGTTTCCATGGAGATAGTTTTGTTGTAAAGAATTTAGACACAGGAAGATTTCTGGCAATTATAGGATTCACAAAAAGACAATGGTCAAGTACGATACACTTTCAACAATTTTATGATATAAAGCGTCCTCACCGTTGTTGGTCTTCTGCTTTGGTCGTTTCAAACTTTTTACTAACAGAAAAATAATTTTCTTTCTCATATTACTCATAATTCAAATCCATTTCCTCAGTGCAGTATAATCTATAGTACTGTGTGTTCTGTCAACCTTGTGTAACTATTTTTATTCATGCATACGTAAAAAGCCTGAAATAGCCTACGACAGTATGAAGAAGGGAGGTCGTGGGTACACAAAGGTGTTGCTATAGGAACAACACAGACTTTAGAATACATCGAAGTTTCATCTCATCTAATTAGTTTTTTCAAAAATAAAAGTTCTAATATTATCACATTGTGTTGATTTAACATACAAATATATAAAGATATTATTCTATCTATCTAATACTAAAGCATCCTCTCTTTAAAATTACTTTGATTAAATCTATCTATAAATCACATATTAATACAGAATCTTAAGTTTGGACATGATATAAGCCCTATCAGTGAAATACAGTACCTTCAGACCCTTAATCTTGTAATAAAAAATAGTTTCTGAGCCCGTTCAGAGGCCTGCAAGTGCCTTAGAGGCAACATCGGTTCTAATCGTCCACATCACCTCTGCAGGGTTGTGCAGTGCTGATAAAAATCCAGCTCTCTAATCCCGATTCCCAGTGAATCTCTACCTATCAGGTGCTTCCTGGGCTCTTAAGCAGCCTGTGATTGACAATGATTATCTTGAGTGGATACCGTATCTTTGCGATCAGTGTGGCCATGTCAGGGGTTTTAGGTGAGGTGTTTGATCAAATACTGAAGCAAACATTTGACAGAAGATGTGTATAGAACCAAGCACAGGTAGAAGCACCATAAATTAAGATGTACTGATAAGAAAGGGATTTTTGTTCATCTGCAAAATTGTTGAGAGTTCTAGGAGAATATGAGAAAACGAAATAACGATAAACAAATAACAAATGTAATTAACTTTTGCAGATAGCAATAGGGGGTGCATTGTTGCTTGGCCTCTTGCAGACCTTTTTTTTTAACAAAGTGTAAACAGCAAGTCAGTGTTAATGGAACATTATTTCAACCAAGCATTTTGATCACAGGAGACCCCCAGGGCTGTGTCAGTTCTCCTGTCTTGTTCACTTTATTCACTGATGTCTGTACAAGTGTGTAACCTAACAATTATGTCATCACATTTTCAGATGACACTGCAATTTTCGCACTTCTGAAAAAACACTTCACAGACTATTGTTTGGAAGTGGACAGGTTTGTGAGTTGGTGTGACCCCAACCATCTGGTCCTAAATGTCATTAAGACTGAGGAAATGGTGTTCACAGGCCTGTGCTCATTCACAACAGATCATATCACACAAATACCTTGGCATTATGATGGATAACTCATGGGGACAGTCTGTGCAGCAGATTACAACAACAAATACACTTTCTGCGTTGTTTAAGGATTCATAGAGTCAGTGAAAAGCTTCTTTTTATTTTTTATCAGGTTGTCCTGGAAAGTCTGATCTTTTATTGTATTAACGCTTGGTTTGGTAACCAGTTTTTTATAACAAACAACAAAACTGTATGGGATTATCAATAAAACTTGGAAAATCATAGGAATGAAAGAGCACTTATCTTTGCAGACTATATGAACCTTCTCATATTAAACTGAATATGAACTGTTGTCTTCCCCGCTGCCGACTGAACTGGTTCAAAAACTCCTTTGTTACATTGTCTATAAATTTTTATATGACTATTATTTAATCTTATTCTTTTCTATCTTAACTATGAATGCACAACTGGTGTGTTTCTGACTGAATGATGCTAGATCTATTTAACTAGCGAGGCTGCAACATGGGTGAAAAACCCAAGACAAATTTTCTGCTAAAGTTTACCTTTCTCTTTATCAGCTGCCTGTCAGTTGAGATCAGATATTTAAGTTATGAAAGTACAGATGAGACATGTTTGATCTGCTGGCCGCTCATGCCTCGACTGCTTCTTTGAGGTGGGCTCGGCGTGTCAGGCCTCCAGAGGAGGAGAGCTGTGGCATATCAGTTGTGAGGAAGCCTGTTGACCTTCAGCTGAACAATGCTCATGTTTGTGAAAGGGAAACATTACAGAGGGAGGAGAGAGAAACCTGACAGAAGCAGAGACGAACACCAGAACAGGATTTACTTTTTAATGATAGCAACAGAAGAAACACATGATGACAGATGTTAAGTTGTTGTCATTTCAAATGTGATGATGTGTTTGTTTTGTCTTAAAGCAACTCTGAAAATTGACGTTAAACTCACATGTGTTGGCTTATATTTTTACAGAAATCATTCTGTCATCTGAATATTTTGAACAGTAAACCAAAAATATCTTCCTCTAAGTGGCAGCTAAATTATATATATATATATATATATATATATATATATATATATATATATATATATATATGTCTGTGGAGGTTCTCAGTCATCCAGGGCATCTTGAAGAAAAAAGGTTTGAGTAAAAGCATCTGGACTTCGTTTTCAAGGTGAAGACGTTTTGTCTCTATTCCAAGAGACTTTGTCAATTCTGACGAACCATTCTTCACCTTGAAAACGAAGTACAGATGCTTTTACTCAAACCTTTTTTCTTTTTATATATATATATATATATAAACTATGATGTGTATTCTAAGCTTTATCAGGGTCTGCCCTGGTCTCATTGTCTTTTCTGGACAGTGCTGAAAGCTCAGTACTATTTTGATGAATTGTGTGTGCAGCCAGTGAAATAGCTCTGAAACTGTACACCTGTGCTGAAAAGAGGAGTCACAGTTTCAGGGATCAGTGATCCCTGTGGCTCTGTGCCCTCTATAAAAGCTCCTCTGTTGGGGATCTAGTTCTCTGCCCCTGACTATGTCCCTCTGTCCACACAATGGGCATTTTGTAAGCACATATACTTCTGCTTGTGCACCTTGATTTGTATTTTCCACAATTATAGCCAATCCCACTCCAGGCATCCCTCTTGTCGCTGCTTCACTGGAGAGAAATGCAATCAAATCAAGGAGTATTGCAGCAAAAAACGGCGACCAGGGTAGAGGCTTGCAGGAATTAGATTGTGGCGCTGATAAGTTCCATACAGAGCAAGTAAACATGTTCTTATCTTGTTATCCAGCTTGCACATTAACACATGGTGCGTTGTGGAGGTGGAGGAAAGTTTAAAAGGAGAAATCAAATCCTAATCATTCTGTTTGGCTTTTCCCTCCTGCTGCTCTTTGTCTCCATTTCTGTTGCTCATTGTACAAAAAGAACCCAGCACACGGGCAAGAACAATGAAGGGGTCAGGAGGAGCAGTCATTTTCCTACACCTGCCGAAGGCTCTAGAAATGAGTGCACAGTGATTACATGCCCCTAATGTGTGGTGTTTAAACAGTGGTTTCCTGTAGCAGAGTTAAATGCTACTGCCCTCTGTGAAGTATTAATGATGCGGATGGATGAATAAGGCTGGCACAAACCTGTTGATGGCAGCCGCGGCGCTCACTCTTAAAGCTGCACTCCAACACCGGGCTTAACCGCTTGGTAAATTGGACATGCTTGTTGGCTGTAGCTCCAATTTATGTGCACTCTCTATTGCAGTTAGTCCATCTTCATTATTGAAATGGTCTCTCGTCAGGTTGTGACAGAGTGGTGGAGGCATATAGAAGAGTCATGAATAATGTGGAAAATAAACACATTTTAAGGGATTGGAGCTGGCTGGCAGGAGGGTGTTAAGAGTGTTAAGAAATGCCCAGTTTTGACTCTGCCTCACTCTCTCTCTCTCATGTGGTTGTATGTGCAGTTTCTGCCAGTGGATGCTGATGCTGTGGATATGCAGCCTTGGGGCTTTGTCTAATACACATGCATTTGGGCATAAACAATCTTGGATGCACACACTGCACTCTGGGCTCAAAGCTTTGGCCGGTTCTATGTTGTCCAACCAGCATCCCAGATGTGCAGTGTTACTGCCACTCTGGGGACATGGAAGGCTCAACAGACAGTTTTAATGGGGGGCTATGTGAGTCAAGTGGAAGGCTGTATTCATAAAATACGGGCTTTGCTGAACTGGGCCACTTGGGTCAGGGGTAACTAAAATGCTTGCTTTGTTCAAGGGAAGGCATATCATTTAAATTTGTGTTCAACTGATTGAATTTGATAAATCAAAAAACATCTCCCTTTTTCTTTGTACAGAATTCTTTAGAATACTACAAATATACCCATCACCAGCAATAGTTTTTAAGGGACTAATTAGTTGTTTTATTGCTAGGGATGGCCTATTGACGGGGCGGCAGTGGCTCAGTGGTAGAGCGGCCGTCCTTCAACTGGAAGGTAGTAGGTTCGATTCCCGCTCTCCCCACAGTTCATACTGTCGTTATGTCCACCTTAACCCACCTTGCCTCCAGTGTCCGTAGCACTGGTGTATGAATGTGTGTGACTGTAGATGTGTTTTTGGTGGTGGTAGGAGAAGGTTGAGCGTCGTGTGTATGGCAGCCCCCCTCTCTGTCTGCCCCAGGAGTGGATGTGTGTGAATGGGGTGAGTAGAAGCATGATGTAAAGCGCTTTGGGTGCCCGAGAAGGGTGCAGGAAAGCGCTATATAAATGCATGCCATTTACTGTTTACCATTGAATGTTTAAGCAATGATATTGTAAAGATTTGACTTTTGTGAACATCTGGAAAGATCACAGTTCAGAAATGATACTAGTTTACTAGCTAGTCTTTCCAGAAAAAAAAATCTATTTTCTTACAGACAAGATACGTTTAGTCCACATTTGAAAATAGAACAGGCCCTTTTCAGTATCAAATAGTATTATTGCTTAAAGTGGACTAACCCTAACAGAAATGATTATGAAATGATATTATAATATCATTACGTGATCCTGTTAATGGAACAAGTTCTTGCTCTCTGAACTACATTTTCCCACAGCCCCAGCACAAGCAAAGTTGCATCAAAAAAGGTGCATTATCTTGTCATCAAATTATCTTATTCATAACCTCATTATTTTGTACAACTTATTGTATTGTTTTGGTCTTATTTAAATGCATACAGGGTTCTTGTACCTGCTGCACACATGAACACATGCAACGGCTCATATGGTAATTACCCACTGAGTCGGTGTGTGTGCAACTGTAACCTAAAACAGGGGTTCCCACCAGGTAGAGCTCCTGCTTAGGTCAGCGAGCAGCTAATGACGTTAAGAGGAAATGGGATGAAAGAGATGGCAGATGTTTCATAGTCAGCTGCACACTACCTTTGTCTTATTGTCTGTCTTAATCTCCCAGCCACCGTTTTTGCTGCACTCGGTGAGGATGTTATTAGATCCCCTCCCCACCTCGTTTGTCATCCTGCAGCACCACCCCTCCCGCAAAGGACTGCAGAAACTGACAAGAAAAGACAACGAGAAAACCCTATCATATCAGCTGAGGGGCCACGCACAGCCTTAATATGTTCTTCATTCACGGGCTCAGAGTTATTGTGTATCTATTTCTCATTTACAATTGAGACAAAATATTGATCAAAAATTTTTAAGCCATAGTTTAAGGTTGTAAAACTTCTCTCCCTACCTTTGCATATTGTTCTGTTTTACATCCCCACCTTCATAACCTGCTATGTTAAAAATGTATCGTCAACATTCACAGTTTGTTGTCATGTTTCTTTAAGCTCTCCTCTCTGGTTGCTTTTTTTCCTCCCTGCTGCCACAGCATACCAAGAATGGAGTCAGCTAATTACAAAAACAAATACGCTCAGAGCCACCTATGTAAGGTTTGCATAGGTTAACAACTTTGCTATAAATGTGTAACGAAGCTTAAAATAGGATAGTATGGCATACAGTTGCCATAGCAATCTCCACTGTGATGCTTTGCGTACTTTCTTGGTTTGCAAAGTTTAAATGAGTCCTAGACGCAAATCTCTGATCTGCAAAAAGAAATGTGTGATTTCTCTGTGGCCCAAGGGCCGCTTTGATGTCTTTAATCATGTTTGGAGCTTTTCTCCAATTACAGCCACTACTTTGTTTATCTACGTCGAGTGTCAGCTAATGTGATTCTGCTTTAGACAGGCACTTTAATAGTTCCCAGCGTACTAACTTTTCTGTCCTCTCTGTCTTCAGCAGGTGGGACAGTCAAAATGATGTGTAGGAAGTGCAGCGTCAGCCCATAATGATGGATGTGTTAACAGACAGCAGTCTCACATTGATTGTGAAGACGTCTGAACCACAGAATGCTAACACTGCACAGAATACAGGTGAAGATTTTTTTTATTTTTCAATACACAACACTACATTCCTACTGGAAGAACCGAATCCAGTAATGCTGACAGAAATTTGAGTTTAATTAAAAGATCCGTCGACCTGTACCTAAAAAAGTAAATAGTATTACAGCATACTGCAGAACTTTTAATTAATCTTTTATCTTCAAGTTCAAGAAGCTCTTTATTAAGATACTCAAAGATGTGAAATGTACAACTTTTTTCTAAAAAGAAAAATTGAAAAGAAACAAGTATATTTTTAGCACAATTGTTAATTTTCACCTTTGATCACTCAAAATGCATTACCACAGATTTCTATTAAGTTTTTAGGAAGAATAAATAATGCATTTGTCTCCTGCTACATCCTGCTGCCTCCTATAGTTCACCTCTTTTGAGCACCACTGATCACTAGATGGGATTTATCTGGGGCTGCTCAGTCCCCACTGTGAGAATCACAGCCTACCTTTTTCTTAAGCACAGCAAAGGGGGGATGGGGGGTTGATAATAAAAGAAAGAACAGTAAACGCGGAAAAAGCTGTCGAATGAAGGGTGAAAGCAGCTCCATTGAGCAGCAATAGGCCTGTTCTCTGAGGAGGACAGCCATGAATCATGCTGCAGTTACTCACCACTTATTATGAACATCCTGTACTGGCTGAATTGAGTTTCCCCAACCATTCACAAAATGTCACTATAGTGAAGATAGAGCAATAGCAAGCACATCTGTGGCTGGGCAAGCGGCTGGGACAGCAAATGCCCATGGGATGGCTGAGCTCTAGTGCAGCTAGCGTGGCATTTTATGGACATTAAAGCCTTTTAACACGGATAAGGGGCAGGGCAGATAGGACAGAAATATTATGAGGACAAGATGGGTGAACAAAAATCAAAAATTTATTAAAAGACTGGAGCAGTATTTACAAGGATTTATTTTTTTTGTCAGATGCAGAAATTGATTGTTAAAAAAATAAAATTTTGCCTCGTCACCTCTTCCAAATTATAATTTGTACTAAGCTGTGAACTACTGAAGTCATTTTAATAAGGCTTCTTTGTTGCTTTTGACCATTCTCACTTATTTTGACTAAATAATCAGATTATAATTGTGAGATTTAAAACGTGTTCACTGGGTTACTTTCAGACAACTAACAATTTTCTGCTTGGCCTTTGCGCTTGAAAAATAATCCAAAAAAATCGCATCTTTCCTCTTATTTATAACAGCTGCAGCCTGGCTTATCTCTTCCTTCATGCATGTACATTTCCCCACAGCGCCACCTGGCACAGACCTTTAGCATTTCATGGCTAAAGCAGATAGAGAGAAAGCACAAAAAGAGCTCTGAGTGCTAACTGGTCTAGTCTGGTCTGGTCTAGTTTGGCAGTGGTTGAGCTGTCTAGCGTTGCAGCGCTTGGCAGGGCTGGGGATCAGAAGATCACCACCACCTGCCAGCAGCCAGGGTTTCTACATATGCTCAGTGGAGACTGGGCATGCGAGCTGTGTCACATCCAGGCTCAGTTTAGTCCAACTAGGAGGGCTTCTCTTGGAAACACAATTACAGCCTTACAAGTGTGTTACAGTGATGTGTGAGGTTTCAAACACGTTTATAAAGATCTGAGCTGTTATTTCTGCCTGTGAGATATGAAATTCTGGCAGTATTGTGAATGTTTATGCTCTATTGCAAACATTTACATTTGCCATCTCAGATATGATAGATTTGATAACTCTAAACTGTGCCATGTAAGTGCATATGAGACTGAAGACCCCCTTTGACCTCTAATGTCAAATTGGATTTGTCATCACTGTAAGACACCATGTGTGTGTGAGTGTGTACCTGTCTGACTGACTGATCTGTGGCACATTTGGAACAGCTGAAGAGCTAATGGTCCAGCTGGAGACAGATGGCCTCTGATAACACTATACCCCCAAGCCAATACTCACACTCTGTCACACTCCCTCCCAACGCACAGCACGTTCACATGTTAACCAGGAGAGATGATTCTCTGTATGTGTTTCACAGCAATTTGAACTTTACATGTTAATGGTATGTTAATTTTTTTTGGCAATGTTAGATTCCAAACTAGGTTTAGTGAAAGGTCTATGCCTTTAGAGAAGCAAATTTTTCCAGTGTATGTTTTTGCCTTTTTGTAGCGCTAACTAAAATATAATCAATCATTATTGATTGAAAATTGCTGTATATGAAGGAATGTCTACCTAAATCAAAAGAAATCCTGACCTCTGTCTGAAGAGGAAATGCTTTTTAGGGAGCAGGAAGTCTGTCCTGCCTCTTCATAGAGCACATGTGTCACTAACATGGTTACGCTCAGAGGTCAAATTGGCTCACAGATAGAGGGGAACTGATGCTAATGCCTTGTTGTGATGCTTCTACAGCCTCTGACAAGCTGAGGCTAACCGTTTGCTAACTGAGGGGAAGAAATATGAATTTTTCCTGACAATTTTTTTATTAAGGATGACAGTAGCACAGTTGGGTGTCTCCGGTAGGTGTCCGAATGTGTCTGTAGGCTGCACACTCAGTGAGGCCTGCTCTCAGAATTCACCTCATTAAATCAAACTAAAATCAAAATTTTTACTCAAAGATTTTATTCTTGACAAAGGCATGTTCAATACATCAATGTTTTCCTTAAGCATTTATTGACATCTCAACAATGATTTGGCACATTTATTGTAAAATGTGGAACACTGCTTGCAAACCTCTCTAAACTCTAACATTAATTGCTGTTTTCCAGTATTCCTTTTTTTCTGGCAGACTGTGTGAGGCAGCAGCAGCATGTTGAAACTGTAGGAGAAAGCAGGTGTAGATATTGGTTATACAGTCTACAACATATGGGCCTGCCGTGTCCCGTGTGTAACGTACCTGCCTCGACTGCTGTCATCTAATTATGCAGAGCAAACAAAGCTATCTGCCTGCTGCTACAATTCTGCGGCTGTGGATTTTGATTGTAACTCATTTCAACTGATTAAGATATTGTCACAATTGACTTGAACTTGGAAAATTACTATGCCATACTTTGAATTTTGGCATTTCATAATCTGGCGGCACGTTGGTAGAGTGGTTAGCACTCCTGCCTCACAGCAAGAAGGTCTTTCTGTGGGGTTTGCTTGCTCTCCCTGTGTCTGCGTGGGTTTCCTTAGGGTGCTCCAGTTTCCCCTACAGCCGAAAACATTTACAATATGGGACTACAGATGGAAATTAACTGCTAAGCTATAATCTGGTACAAGCATCTCTGCTCCGGCTTAATGTAAATTGTATGCTGTCTTAAAAAATTAAAAACACATTTTATTTCTTTGAGCAATATGTCCAAATAATCCTAATTACCATTTTTAAATACATGTGTCCTACAAGTAGTTTTACTATAGTTTTGCATTTGGTTGTTGCATTCATGTAAGAGACCAGTAAAGGCACATTGCAATATCGAGTTAAATTAAAAAAATCCATAATGACATGTTTGATTGTTTGCACACACCTGTATATTGTGCTTTTGACCAAGATAAGATTTGATTTGTTTATTTGAAACTACATTATATATACAGATATAGATAATAATAGCCTTTATTTGGGTTATTCGTAAAATTATGCTTGAGGAACACCACAAGCATTATTTGGTCAAACTCCATTATCTCTTTACTATCACCTGTGCTTACTAAAACATTCTTTTATAAATGTCAGTGTAACTACAAAACAGAGACAATACAATCTAACTTTGGCATCTGTTAAAATTGTTTTTAAAAATCTGAAATCTGTCTCTCTTTTTTTCCTGCAGGAGTATGTGAACAGAGTGGTGATCTGAGTCTGTGTGGACTTGTTGATGCGGCACTCTCTTCATCCACATCGCCACCTGCCACTTGCCAAACGCACCAGAGGACTCCTGCCTCACCGCCCCACCCCCTGTCACTTGGCACTGACTCCTCCCTGGGCCTGACAGCACCCTCTTCCTGTGCCCCATCTCATGACGCTCCAAGTGTAGTCCACCACCTCCACCGCACTCCACTTCCTATATCTCCTATCAGCTCCTGGGGCTTGACGGGAGACAACCAGAAAAGCAAAGTCCAGCTTTCTGTTGCCCTGCCCATGTCTGCTACAATGATGGAGCCTGGCACTGCACCTGCTCTAACAGAGGAGTGTCTCTTGCAGCCTGCACGCACCTGCATTGGCTGCTTCATAGAGACACGCGACGCTTCTGACCCTACTCCCGTACAGAACCCACCCCACGACCACACAGCGGGGCCTGATGCAGAGACTGGGCTACGGATAGGCGAAGTTAGTCGAGAGGACTTTTCTGACATAAACAACATCAACATTCAGTGCCTGAGCCATGCGGGGGAGGCAGTGAGTCACTATGGAGAACAGCTCCTCTCTGACCAGCTACTTAACTTCCCTCTGCCTAAAGCCTCAGGTGAGGGCAAGAGGACAGATGGAAATAAAACAACAGAGGACTGTGAGGACCCAGAGGATGATGCAACAGCTAAGAACTTGTACGAAGGACTTTTATTAGACAAAGTGAGTGGAGAGGAAGTTCTCCTGGCTAATGCTGGCCAAGACTGGGGCTACTTTGAGTCCTTTATCAGCGAGAGCAAAATGGAATTGCTGGACCTTTGTTCTAAAAATGAACTGTCAGTCAATCTCTTCTCTGAGGAAGATGTTGACAATCTTTTTGACGATGAAGATGATGACTCTACTTTAAGCAGCGATGTTTGTTCACTAAAGATTCGTTATGAGTCTTTTCAGGATAACATGAGGGAAAAAACAAATGTGCTCCAGGAGGAGACCCAGTTTAACTTTTTTCCAAGTGTCCTGGCCAATTGTGCCAAAAAAGAGGACGCTGCAGCAGTTCTGAGAAAGAGTGCTGATGAGCCCAAAAGTGATGAACTCATCTTAGAGACAGGACAGGAAGACAAAGCTGGGGACTGCAGTGGCAGGAGCCCGCTTGATGGCTCGCAAGGCTCACCCATGTCAACTCCCAAAGTAAACTACCTAATGGACTTCAACTCTACAGAGGAGTCAGGGGAATTCAGCGATGACAGCTCAGGCACTGGCTCTTCCTCTGACACGCTGCAGGAAAGCAAATTTAAAAAGGGTCACTCAACAAGTTTTCTTAGCCCATCCAACCCTCTTAATTATGGATTGCGCTCAAAGAGAAAGGTTAGGTACAGTGATGACTACTTATATGATGTTGACTCTCTTGAAAGTGAGAAAAATGCAGAGAAAAAGGAGAAAGGTCCTACTGGCCAGAAAGAGGAGGAGGATGTAGACTGGTGTCCGAAAAAACGTAGAAAATCTTGTCGTAAAGAGCCTCCTGTTGTCATTAAGTACATCATAATTAACAGATTTAAAGGAGAGAGACTCATGTCAGTAAAGCTAGGCAAGCTGGACCCTGTGGATACTGTGAGCTTAGATGCAGACACGGTAAACAAATATAAGACACTGGCTCCTCTAAAGGATTTCTGGCAGAAGAGGCAGAGAGAGAGACAGGAACAGCTCAAGCTGGCTTCCAGAGATAAAAAACAATGTGGTTTTCATCTAAATGGACGCCATCATCGTCCTTTTAATTCTAGTCATCCCAAAAGAAAATACAAGATAGCAAACAGGCTTAAGGTTCAGAGGATTCATGCTGTGGAGCAATCAGTAACAGCACAGGGCTCCTGTCTCTCTGATCAGAGCCAGGGAGGTGTCACTAAAGAGGGGGCCACCCCCACAGTAGGGGGAATAATAGCAGCCGCAGACCTCACAGCCACATTAGACACAAACCCTATCATGTACACAGTCACAGCCAAGAGCCGCTCCCAGGAGAGGGAGGAGCGAGAGGGGAGGCGATTGGGAGGAAATAAAACAATCAGGATAAGAAAATTCAAAAGCGAAGCCAGACTGAGGAGCAAGAAAATGAAAGAGGCAGAAGGAGAGGAGAGAAGCATGACGAATGAAACGGATCCCTGTGCTGTAGGGGCACAGACTGAGCAAGCCATTGCTGAGTTGGAAGAAGCAAAAAACTCAGCTACAGTCAAACCCAATTTCTCTGACAATAACAGCACAGCTCACACATCTGAGGAAGAGAAATTCCCCTTTGTTTCATCCTCCGGCTCCCCTGACAAAGCACCTCCTACAGAGGATGTAGAGGCAAGTGTCCCTGTCATCCCGGGGGGCTACCTGCAGACCCTGTTAGATGCTACAGACTCCTCTGCCGGAGCAAGCGTCCCATATTTCCCCCAGCAGCCCCCTAGGCAGCAGTATCCTCTGGGGCTGTCCTTAGAGGAGAAACAGTTTTCCTCGTTGCAGCTTGCTCAGAGCTGTGTCCTCTCTCCTCCCTCTGAATCTGAACTACAGCAGTCTCCCCAGAACTGCCCCAGCTTCCCACCAGTGTGGCATCCACAACTCTGTGCAGGTCATAGTCAGAGCTTTGGACCTGAGACCCCTGAGACTCCCATCTTACCAAACAACTTTCCAGCTGCTGTACCACTGAATGACAGCCTGCCAGTGTCTAACTACACCCAGCTGAGCCCAGAGGCTGACAGGCTGGTTTATGAGAAGAGCTACCTGACTGAGGCTGGCCTGCAGCCTGGGGCAGATCTCCAAGTGTGTCAGTCAGCCTGCGTAGAGGGCCAGGTGCAATACCAGAGAGGGTCTCTGTGCACAGACAATGGCAGGCTCATCAGCTATGACTCAGTGGGCTCTCTGTCAGCCTCCTCAAGCAATTACAGCTCCCTGAGCCTCAAGTCTTGCGAACGAGAGCAAGAGGAGGAGGGCCGAGACAGTTTCCTAGCTCACTGCAGTCCTAAAGTGGTGATTCAGCAGAGTGTGGATGCTCTTACCCCACTCAGGGAGTCCTCAGACCTGCTAGATATCTCCAACTTCACCCCTGACAAGTTTAGACACTCCTCACTGTCAGAGCTCTCTCCTCCTGAGACCCCAAACCTATCCCCTCAGGTGGTGGGGCGTGAGATGAAGATTGCTGGAAATGTTGGGGAATATCAGGATGTGAATGATATTAATATGGACTGTAATAGGGATGTAAAGTGGAACTGTGAAGTTATGCAGCAACAGGAACACACAACAAATGCATACCCAGTGGAAGACAGGCAGTTTCCGCTGCACAACTTTAACAGTCAGGATGTCTTAGGCTTAGACAAAAAAGAGCTGGGAGGTGAAGAATTTGATGAACAGACTGGTGCAAAAAGTATAAAGTCAAAGAGAAAAGGCAATTACAAACAGCCTGCAGGACAGAACCCAAAGAAAGTCCGTGCCCCTAGAGCCCCAAAGTCAGAAAAGGTCAAGACTTCCAAACAGAGCTCACGTTCCACCAAAAAGATAAAGGCCATGCTAGAGGGTAAGGCGGCAAAGAATCAGGCAGACGGTTGTGGTACAGGCCTGACAGACAGTAGCAGCACAGGGGACTGGTCGGGTACAGGCTGGTCCGAGAGCAACAGCCTTGTAGGGGATGACCAGAGAGAATTTGAGGAGCCTTCCAATATTCTGTCCAACATTGTCTCTGGCATGGCTGAGGTCCAGAGGTTCATGATGGCCTCAATCGAGCCACTGTGGAATCCCATGTCAGAGGCCTGCATGCCCTCTGAGGCCAACAGTCTCAACCTTAAAACCCTCAAAATCCTGGCTGGCACTGAGGCTGATCTGAAGAAAAAAGGGGCTGTGCTTGCAGGGGCTGGTAGAGGCAGAAAGGCAGGGGGTAAAGGGGGGAAAAACCAGGCCAAGTTCAACTCCTCTCACCCCTTATTCCCTCAGCTAGCTCTTGGTTGTAACATGTTTGACAAACCCAACTTTATTAACCCCGGTCCTGCACACAAAAAACTGTACCGTCACAAGACCAGTGCAAAGTTTCCTCGAATTGAGACGCTGAAGGGGAAGCGAGCAGAGAGAGACCCAAATAAGGACATAGCACTGATGACCTCTTTTGAGAAACTGAGGTAATATTTTCTTATCAGCGGCTGTTGCACCCCCTTCTCAATCCCCCAATACCTTCTCAAACTCCCACCCAGTGCATACCTACACCGACGCTATGCCAGAGCTGCATGACTACTACGTTTTCTCTCCTGAATACTCCCACTTCCTTTGACCCCCTGAAGAGGAAATTAATATCTGCATGAAAAACTTCTTGTACTTTGCAAACTACCTATCGAGTGATTGTGTCAAGCTTGATTGAGATTTGAAACGACCATGGCTGCATTTTTCTTGCTTTTGTTGTTTCTGCTTCGTTTGTTCCTATAGTCGTTTGTTTTAATTTTGTCTGAAAATAAAAAAAAGAATAAGCCTTGATAACAGTTTTGTCGCCTTTTGGAAAAACTTTGTTTTGGTATTTTCTCAGCAAAACTAGCTCCCCTGAATTATGTATGTATTCCTCTTTTCCCTAAAGATGTAGCTATATACACAAATGCATTAAGTGACATCTACGCACCCCTCTCCCCATCTGTTTTTGTATGCAGAATATGGATGTCCTGTTGTTGCTGTCCTTCATACACTGCCTGGCTCATTTCAAGAGGGAAACCTACAGCTAATGAGCCGTATTTAAGCCCAAGACATCTTGAAAACACAAGATGGGACCATTTTGTATTGATGACATATCAGACATGTATTTTCCCTCAAAGTTGGAATGACTCCCGTTCTTTTTTCAAGAGTTTTTTTTTTTTCAGGAGTTTAGAGGAACTGGTTATCTAAATTTACATTTTTACGCCTTGCAAATTCATACAAGCTCCACCCTGAGAGTATTTTTGTCAATGTTGTTGTACAGGTACATGCAATATTTGCAAAAAAAAAAGATAACTATAATCTTAAAATCAATGTGCCAAAAGTAACAATGCTGTGTAAATGACCTCTTATATATGTGTGAATATTGGCTGTTCCTCTTTTCTATCCATTGGAATATTGGCTGCTCGGGTTGGAGATCCTTACAAAGACTGGAATTCTTTATTCGGGACTATTCACTCTTTTGAAAGGCACCAACAGCTAGCAGTGGTACACCACCACTCACTAAACCAAATCAGAAAGACTGAATTCTCCTCATTTTCCCACTTTGTTTGCCAAATTCAATTTACCTCAACATTGCCTGGCACTGAGAAGCATCAACACATAAGCAAAGGGAGGATCTGCGCTAAAAGCTGCTGTAGAAAGAGAGGCAAAAAGAGATGTTCAGTCGAGCTTTCTTTGGACCAAGTAGTGTGTAGAGCAGATGTTTGAGGGTAAGCAAGAAAATCATTTGTCAATCGGGGCTGTGCCTTGTTGAATAGCTGTTTTGTACTGTATATTCAAGGCAGTTTATTACAAGTAGAGATTCTGCACAGCTCAGTAGTGAATGGGCTAGGACATTACATTTTGCAGTTAAAATAAATGTGAATGTGAAAGCAGTTTAAAGTCCGATGAAATCAGTAATCTTGTAAATGAAAGAAAGCATGTTTTTACATTAACTCCATATTGACGTCTTGTGCTTTTTTTTTTTTTTTACCTAAAATGAACTGCCATTTTTAATACTTAATTTGCCATACTGGTGTATTTGGTCTTTATTCCATATCTATTTTATGATATCCACACCAGTGCTTCGATTGTCATCTTATTATTTGATCATTTGGCACAATATTGTTGTCACCAAAATCAAATTAAATTTGTTGGCATTGAGCATTGAGATGTAGACATATCCTTGGCCCTAAACATGATCATCTTTTGCATCACTGCCCAGAAATAACAAAGGAAGTGCACCCTGACATGGAATATACAATCATAAATTAACTGTGAGATTTTATAGATCATAGGCAATGATGAAAGAATAATTTTAATCCCCCAAAGTGATAAAATGTCTATTGTAACCTTTATATCTATATATATATTAAAAGAACATGCAGTCTTTTGTCTCTTGTTTGTAACATTGGGTAAGAAGATAAGTGGACAAACATATTTACACTTTAATCTGGGTATGATAAAGATAATGCACAGGCAACATTATTTGATGCTTGCACTTTGCAAGACTCAATCGTTTATATTTTCTCTCCTCTCTGGCATAATCCTTAGTTTGGTTTCTCTACATGTATCAGGGTTAGGACCAAGACAAGCTGCTGTTGGGAAGCTCCACATGGGCTGCCTGCCCATTTAGTCTGCCTTCTCTCATGTCTGCCTATTGTCAAATTGAATGTACTTTTCTGAGTTCATAGTTGTTTTGATCTCATTCTCTTTCTTCTTTTTGTTATAAAAATGTGCCACTGTTGAGCTGCCTCATGTTAATGGTGCTAAGAAAGCCAACATTTTTTCATTTTTCATTTTTCTGTTTCCCAGAGTTGACAAAAAAGAAATGCAAAATAAATATGGTACCTAACCCTCTTTATGAATGTATATTACAATGTTATGTTTGATGTATTCACTTCATAATTCTTTGACATTGATTGGAAATTACTTTTACTCTTTTCATTAAAAGATTACCGAGCTTTATATATACTGTCTAGAGTTGTTACCTGAAGGAATCTTAATGAACTCTTGACACGACAAAATCTTGTATATTTTTTGTGTGCCAATTTGTAACATATTTTGTAAGTGTATATTTTTCTTAGAAAGTGCTGTGAAGTATTTGTGTGTGTGAGTAACCTTTTATGCGCCTCTATGGGCAGTGGAAAGGATATACAATGACAAGTTTCTGGTTTTAAAAACCAAAATATGAAAGTATCAACAGAAAACTAGAAATATTAACATTTTGTTGGGAGTTTTGTAATAAGACCATGATCTTGTTGTGAGAGTGTTGTGTTACTGTGCAAAACACAAATAAGCAAGAAAAAATGAAAACTTAAAAAATATAATTTGTGAACAATTTGCTGTTTTATAGATTTTCATGTAAATTATTTGAGTATTATTTTGTTTTTGTTTTGTTGTAACTGTTGCAAAGGTTTTAAATATTTGTGATCAAGCCTGTATGGTGATAATGTAATATTGGTAACTTGCTGAGTTTTGTAATAATGTTTATGGAGTAAATATACAAATTAAAATAAGATTTTGAATGCTGCTTTCCGAAGAGAGTTGGTCTGTATTTTTTACCAAACACCCAGGTGTAGACAGTGACAAACCAAAATTAAAACATATTTGTTAATAATTTAATTTATTCATTACAAAAAACAGTAATTAGAAAAGCATTTAAAATATGATAACTATATTAAAACAGAAGCAAGTAGTGTAACTGTCTTTTTACAAATAAAAGAGTTGGACAAGCTAATATTTCACTTCTTGCTTTGCCTTGAAAAGTGGAAATGTAAATAGAACATTAATTATTCCATTTAGCCTATTCCTGTTGGTTATTTTGAAACCCTTCAATGAAAGGCATTTTAATTTCAGCACAAGTCTGGCTTCAGCTCATGTTATTTTAATGTCATATCTAATTAGCACTCAGGGTCAGGCATTGCTGGAGTGACTGCTCATCCATAACTCTGAGCTGGGCTGCTGTGGTCCACACTGCAACTCATTCTGGCATGCTTAATTGGAGCTGGGGAGACTGTCTCACACCATAAACATATCCTGAGATATATGCCTCTAAAATTGTCAGGTGGTATTAGCATTGTTTTTGTTCTTTAGTCACCCATAACAGAGGAGGGAGCAAGCAAATTATACAATGGATTGTTTAATGCAATAGATCAGATTCATCTGTGGGTATTAAAGGAGATCCTGCTTTGACAGTTTCTTAAATTGCAAAAGACAATTATCTTTCAGTGTGGAATATTTTAATTATTGAGGAAAATAAACTATTCATAATATAAAGAAGAGACATAGCCTAATAATGGCTTTATATCTTAGGTAGTAAGACCAAAGCACATGGAAATTAGATAAAGTCCAGTTTGCTCTAGTTGTGTGTTTTTTTTTTTGTTGTTGCATTATAAGGATAAACAAAAGAATTTGCCTATTTACACTTCTATTATAATATGCATCACACCAAGATAAGTCTTGTAATTCTTGGCTTGTGCAACTTTTCTTGGTATTCAATGCAAACACCTTTCTGTTACTGAAGTTGTAAAGACTTTTTGCTTCAAAATCATCTGAATTCTTGTCAACTGGACATGGCAAAGATATTATGCACTGGTGCCATGTTAAAATAAGTAACACATCAGTGCACAAGACATGCACCACTGAGGTTCCTGTGATATGTAATTTAGTTTAATATGTGCATTATATTATAATGGTCAAATAAAACTCAACAAATATTTGGTGTATTTATTATTTGTTTAAGATTTCTTTTTTAATGGCTAATGGAATTTTGCTTTAATTTAGAGGTGTTTTTCTATCCTGCTTACATAAATGGTATGGTATTTGCGGGTGGAGTAAACAAACTGCATCCAGTTTTCTATGTCAATCAAGCATTAGCACATTGACCGCAACGTGACGCTACAAACGCTGAAAAGCAGCGTACCTACTCTGAAAACAAACCCTGTCTGCCGTAAACTTTTAAACCCCGGAGTTTAGTCTTTCAGGAAATATCACTGATGAATCGTGTGTGCTTTGCCATGGTTTTTGTCCGTGTGTTTTCGCAATACAGCAGTGCAAGTTTATTTTTTTATTCATTATGAATCAGCAACTGTCAAACACACCATGAGACACAAATACATTTATCTTAAAACCTTGTGGTTTTAGATCATTTAACAATTCTTTAAATTGTTTGTGTAATCTTAATACCGATAAACAACCAAGTGGTTGTTGTAGGTAAAACTGAGGACTTGAGCGCTATAAACACAATTTCGCACTGGAGGTTAATGGCTGCAAGTTCAGACTTCGGGGTGAAATGCTCTAATACAGTATACGGAAGACTTCATCCATGGTAGCCTCCCCCCAAAGAAAGAAAATGGAAACCACTCGCACTTAGACAAACAGTTAAGCCTTTAAAGAGAAGTAAAATAAAAAACGTGGTGTTGCCAAGCTATTGATCCGCACACCACTGAACGGGTACTGTATCCGATATTTTGTATCTACATTATACATCTACATCTACTAGGTAATTTTAGCGTGTTTACTTGAGGTAAGGCAGTGAACGTCATTTCTTGACGTCGCCTGTCTTGTTAGCTTGCGGTAATGCTAACACATTCCTAACACATTTATGGACATTCATTAAACGCGTATGGTTTCTGGTAAAAGAGGAGCGACATAAAATCACACGTCTAAATGTTTGAAATTACTTTGTTAAAGAAAGAGCTGATTGCGTGTCGTGTATTCGATGGCACATAACGAAGTTAGTGGCTAAGCTAACAGTGTTGTTAAATGGAACAGTAACTGCTGCTAAAATGGAAGCTAGTTAGCTTGCGAAAGCTCCACTGAAAGATCATCGCAATGCTATTTTTTGCTCATTTGAGAATATAACTAGTAACTAACCAAAACATCAACTTTTGCTTATATATAATATCACACGGCTTGTTATTTTTATGTCGTTTGCGAACTTAAGAACTGGTTACGTTGCTAATGTTAGCCGACCAAGTTGACCTAGGTGATGCCATTTTGTTTTTATCTCGACTTTTTCCAACCTTTACTCTTTTCAGTGCCTTACAATTGCTATGTAATTAATTAAATGGGTGCCTAACCATACATGTCCACATCGTCTGACTAGTACTAATATACGTAACATTAAACAGCATTGCAAGGCAATGTTGTTACCACCTAGCTACGCTAGCCACACATTTCCCTTGTAGGCATCAGAAACAAGATACCCACTCCTAACATTTCTTTTTCTATTATCGTTTTATGCCCCTATTCAAATTCCAAATATGCGTGTCTAATGTCAACTCACCATCAATAATGGTACCATGAGAAATGTGCTTTGCAATGCGAATGTCTACTACTACTAACACTATTGGATGGAAGTTGATTTGTATTTATTGAGTTTTATTTTTCTATATCAGCTGATTTTTCAGAAGACAACACCTGAATCGCTCCCTTCTGCATCAATGGAAGGGTCTGACAGCACGGAGCAGAGTGGTAGTGACCAGCCAGAGTCGCAGCGTAGAAGTCAACTCGACCGCCTGAATAGGGAAGAGGCCTTCTACCAGTTTGTCAACAATCTCAGTGATGAAGACTACCGTCTAATGAGAGACAATAATCTTTTGGGTACACCAGGTAATAAACATTACTTAAACTTGATGTCTAAAAATCATTTACTTTGGACATTACTTTGGGTTGTTATGGGTTTATGTGTATGTCTAATTTCAAATATGTCCCTTTTAACCGATTAAATCAAACCATATTCTCGGTATTAAGCTTAGTTAGCTAACCCTAATGTATTTGTAACAATGCTCAGCATTACAAATCTAGCAGCATATGGACAACTGAAGCGTCCAATCCGTTTCTGTCCCAGGACAGTGGGAGGGAAAATTTAAGTTTGGAGCATCCTTTAGTGGCGGATCCTGCAAGGAGAGGGCATTGAATGGACAATGCATGCCCTGGTAAGTGTGGAGGTTTTCAGTATTATCTTGTTGCTGTGTTTGAAGAAGCCTAACTTTCTGGGCCAATGCAGCACAAAATACATTTTTATAACAATAACTACCCTCACAGATTATGTTTTGAATAAACCTAATAAGAGTTTGAGCCATCTCATTCAAAACTTATGTGGCTTCAAGACAGAATACATTTTTATATAATCAGTTTGAAAATGTGAACCTTTTTTTTTTTCTATAAAAATATCTCACCGACTTGAGTAGATTAGATTTGTTCTTATCGAAATTAAATAAGTAGGTTGATAAACAGTCATATTGAGACAACGTTATATCTTTTAGGGGAGGTGACAGAGGATGAGCTGTTCAGTAGACTTCAACAAATAAAAGATGGTCTGGAACAACAGAATAACACTGCAAATTCAGAGAGTGGAGAAGATGTAAGCGGTACGTACTGAATGCAGTGGTCATGCAATTAACTAATAATATTATGGTTATGCCACCTATTAATCCTACAAATATTTTATTTTAATATTTTCAGAACAACCTGAAGGCCCTGAGGATCCTGTCAGTGGGGACAGTCTTTTAGACTGGTTGAACACAGTGAGGCGCACGGGCAACACAACAAGGACAGGTCATCGTGGGAATCAGTCTTGGCGGGCTGTAAGTCAAACCAACCCAAACAGTGGTGACTTTCGCTTTAGTCTGGAAATCAGTGTGAATCGTAACCTGGCTGAACAACGAGCTGTGGATGGTGACCAAACAAGTCCAGAGGGTCAAGGAGTAGTGGTAAATGCTGAACCTCTGGCACCTATGGAGACAGATGTAGTGGAGGAACCAGTGGTGGAGGAGTTGGCTGTCATAGTAGAGCCAGGTCCTGAGCTTCAAGAAGTTTCACAAGTTGTACTTCAAGATCCACCCACCTCACCAAATGGCCTTGTAGTACAACCTTCCTTATCACCGTCTCCACGCAGAGGACAGAGGAGACCCCGAAGTCGCAGTCCCGAGCCTCGCAGAACAAGGGCGCGTACAGCTAGAAGTCGCTCCCCTCTTACTCTTGACCTGCCGTTTGTTCTTCCAAATCCACATAATGTCCCCAGCTCTCAAAGCTCCGACTCTGTTATTAACAATCCACCAATACCTCAAGATGAGGGCAGTTCTCGGACTCGACAGCATGTTTCTCCCAGACAAAACTCTGCCGACGTTGATGTTCAACCAACCCAGGGGGCCACAGAAACAGTGGCTGATCCCCCTGAACCTGGATCCCAGGATGGAGAAACTGCTACAGGGGACGGGAGTGCAGCTGGGCGGCGCCCTCCTACTATTATGCTTGATCTCCAGGTGCGCCGTGTGCGCCCCGGTGAATACCGCCAAAGAGACAGCATTGCAAGTCGTACTCGCTCACGCTCCCAGAACTCAAACAATACATTTCTTTATGAAAGCGAGCGGGGTGGCTTTCGTAGGACTTTTTCACGCTCTGAGCGTGCTGGTGTGAGGACATATGTTAGTACTATTCGCATACCTATCAGGCGAATCTCTGATGCAGGTTTAGGAGAAGCTACTTCAATGGCACTCCAGTCTATGATCCGGCAAATTATGACAGGTTTTGGGGAACTCGGCTACCTCATGGATTCTGACTCTGATTCCTCAGATTCAAACCGTGGCGCCAATACACTTACAGATCTGGCTGAAGCAGATGTTAGCAATGCAGATGCATCTAGTGCTGGTGTGCCTGTTGCTGACGGTGACCAACCACCTGCACCTGGTGGGCCCAGAGCAAGGACAGTTGAGCCTAATTTGGATGAGGCCCACGCTTCTGCTCCACCAGCTGCTAGTGGCAGGGCACGACCTAGACCTTCAGTCAGTTTTGAGGAACCTAGCTCTCTTCCTTTTCTTCGCCTTGCCCATTTTTTTCTTCTAAACGATGATGACGAAGATCAGCCCCAAGGACTGACCAAGGAACAGATTGATAACCTCTCCATGCGCAGCTTCGGTGAGAATGATGCCCTGAAGACGTGCAGTGTTTGCATAACAGAATATGCAGAAGGTAACAAGCTCCGTAAGCTGCCCTGCTCTCATGAGTACCATGTTCATTGCATTGATCGTTGGTTGTCTGAAAATTCAACATGTCCCATATGCCGCAGAGCTGTTCTGGTATCAGCCAATCGGGAAAGTGTGGTGTAGCTGATGACAGGGCCTATAGTCTCCAAAAGAGGCTTTTGGTGAAGTGTTTTCAAAGTTGAAGTTTCCTTCATACCTTTAGTGAGTTTTATCATAAATTGGGTTGGGGTGTTTTCAAAAAAATGGCACTTGCCAATTTGAACAAGACATTTGTTATTCCAAATTTAACTGCAAGCCAAGCATGCTGTTTTGAAACAACCTGTTGTGAATACACAGTTTTTCACCTCATAAAGTTCACTTCACAGACACTTAAATTTCCCAGAGATCAACATTGTTAAAGATGGTGCTTACCTCTAGTTTGTTAGGCTTTCAGATCTCCTCTTGTGTATTTTCCCCTCAAAGACACCTTTTGTACTTTTAAGGTGAATATTGGTATTGTTCAAAGTATTAGCTGTAAATATGCTTGTAAGATAATTTTGGGTCATTCCAAGTATCCATGAATTGGTTTTTTGATTAGAATCACACGATTTACAATTGGCCATGATTATTTTATGTCAATAGCATCCATAAATCTGACAAAATTATTAAAGTTCTGATATAGCAATTGTGTTGGACAGAGGATGTATTTTTTTCTGACATTTTACATGGTCTTGTACTCTTCCTTCGTTGTACACTTTAATCTATAATGTATGCCATTAAACATGTTTAAATAAGTTTTCATTTTCTTTGCAGGTTAAATGTAATTGTATGTTCATTTTGAACTCATATTTATTATTGATTTTGATTGAAAATAATAAATTAGGAATGTCTCATTATTGGTAATAGATATTGGTTTTAAATGTGTATTTTCTTTTTAAAAAAAAATATAGTATTAAGATGCCTATACAATAAAAATGGACAATTTTTATTTGTAAAAGAAAAGCCACAATTAACTCTTCATTAAATTGTTATTTTCCTTTGTTAACATATGGTTAGATGCATACACAACTGGTTAGATGCATACACAAAATGTATTAAAAATTGGTCATATTTTGTTTTTGAACCAGGATATAACACTTTGCCTTAGCTCCACCTGAATGTTCATGACTCACACAGCTCAGCATCGTAATCCTGTCAAGTTAAAGTAAGATGCTTGTCCTTTATGCCCTGGCCTGCCTCATGAGCAGAGTCAATTTAAGTGTGCAATACATGCAGAAGTGAAAGTATGGACATGTGCACCATGTTTTTTTATACTGTTACTTTTATTTTAATTTAGAAGTTCTGTAGGGTTTATAGCACTGTTGATGGACAAAAGCATAACCCAAGGACACAGGAATCACTGTTATGACACCCTTTCATGTTTTACAGTTGGATGTCTTCACCACATTTATAAATACCCTTTCTGAGACAGGTTAATGCATACATTATTATTGGATACCATGAACCTGTAAATGAATTATATGTTCCTCAGGCCAGGCTAGTGTTGGCTTTGTTCTGTGATCCACTCAGTGCAGTATGTTAACTGGGTGTCAAATGAAACTAATTAAACAAGTTGTTATGCTGCGAATGTGTGCAATGTGTATATCTTCATTTGTACTGTCTTTTAAGAATTTACTGGGCTTTTTAGCGTTTCACTTGGTTAACAGATTTGTAAGTAACTATATTGTTTGTTTATCCAAATTGAACAAAAGGCGAATGGCACTGTTTCACTTAACAGAAGTGTTGTCTCACTAAGGTTGGTTGAAAGGTGAAAAAATAAGGAAGTGTCCGTGTCAGAGCAAACCGAGCAAGGCAAGGATGGCTCTCGGAAAAGTTGCTACTCGCATGTGGCTTTTTCAGAGAAACTGCTTAAAAGTAAGTCGGGCTTTTGTTTTTTTGTTTTTTACTTAGCGTAGGTCTACACAGCAAAATGTGTAAATGGAGTTGAACTGCTTGTGTCGAAAATGGATACGGTGCATTCATTGTAGCCTACGTGATACGTCCACTTCTCATCTGTAGCTAACAAGGACTAAATACTTTATAGCTGTCTGGACCTTGTATCGTGGATATAAGATACCGTCTATTTAAAGTGCACTACATCGAATACTTAAAGTAGACGCATTCAATTATTACAAACGGTTCCACTACCCTGTTATGTCAGTCATTGACCACAAGACGGCGCTGACGCAACATCACAGTAATCTTTAAGGTTAAGTGGGTTTGTTGGGCCTAAACTATATTTTCTTACTCCTTTAGCTGACCCATATTCCGTCTCAAAGTGTTTCCAAGGGAAGCTGTCCTGTTGAAGTGAGCCATTTGGACCATTTGGTGCTAACAGTTAAAAGTGTGCCTGACACCACACAGTTTTACTCCACTGTCCTCGGTATGGAGGTCATTACTTTCAAGGTATGCCACAGAATTTAAAATGATTTAAAAAATATCATACTGCCTTTATATCTTAGTAGACTAATGATCCTACATAAGTTTAATAATAATCTGAGGCGTATCCATGACATTATCTAATTTGAATTATTATGTTATTGAATGGTTATCCTTTGCATTTTTAGTTTGATGCCTTCTCCACTAGATGTCAGGCTTTGATTACATGTCAGAGTTTGCGTAGCTTGTTAAAAGCTCATTCCAGGCAGTTTACAATGTACTCTACACTATAGGCCACTAATAGTGTTGTTTGTTATCTTTTATTTTTATCTCGTCCCATTATCTGTCATGAAGGGCAACCGTAAAGCTCTGGGATTTGGCAAGCAGAAGTTTAACCTTCATCAGCTGGGCCAAGAGTTTGAGCCTAAAGCCAAGCATCCAACTTCAGGCTCTGCAGATCTGTGTCTCATCACTAATACACCTTTGGCAACTGTGGCCGCACACTTAAAGGCAGAGAACACAACCTGCCGTGTTACTATTGTGCCTCAATGAAGTAGCCATGATTGTCTTTAATTTTTTTGACTGACTGCCTTGTCTGTTTGCAGGCTTGTGGAGTAGAAATTGAAGAGGGTCCTGTTGAAAGAAGTGGGGCGACGAGCCCTATCACCTCCTTGTACTTCAGAGATCCAGACGACAATCTCATTGAAGTGTCAAACTATAAGCAGTGAAGAGATGTCAGTGTTGCACTCAAATGCCCTTGTTCTGGCCAACATGTTGGGCTCTATAGAAATTGGGCACTAGATGCAGTAGATGTAGTGGTGTACTTTTGAATGTGAATGGGACTGAGTCTGTAATTTCCATTTTTGTGTATAGGACATAAAATATTGTTCTATTATGTGTAAATGTAGCATATTAAAAACCTTTTTACAGATTGACAATGTTTTAAAGTGTTTGTATAGAGCAATTTATAATTCAGTATTAAATTATTACTTAATGTTTATCCTAGGCACATAAGACTTACTGGCCTTCCAGACACAAACAAGGTGGTTTTCCTTCCCTTCCTCATAGTTTATCATTATTTAACTTGTTTCCGACAAAGGGATGTTTCATTTTACAGTAAATCAAACCAACAGAAATCCTTTATAATTCTTTTATTTGATAGAAGCACACAAAAATGTAATGACAATAATGTTTAAAATATTTACAATTAATTTTACAATATATGTTATATATGTTTTGTTACAATAAACATAATTAGACATTATTAAAGTTTCAGACACAAATGGAAAGAATTTTCATACAATAAAAGGTAAATTACTGCTTTATGCAGCACAGGCAATGTGCCATCATTATATATATATATATATATATATATTTTTTTTTTTAAAAACATTGCAGTTGTTTTATAAATAATGTTTCTCTTGTTTATTGTAGTGTTGAAAGTAGAGTGGTGCAGTCTTCCAATCTGTCGAGGTTTTCCACTGCTTCATTCAGCAGCTCCACTTTCTCAGAGGGAAGAACTGCCCCTGCATTGCATCTGAACTTTTTTCGAAGGCTCTCATTGGTCAGGGGGTTACGCCAGTGACCATAGAATGTGTCACAGCGCCCCTTTAGAATGTCCCCTCCAACCAGCGTCACCTGCACCTCACCGTACATAAGGTTAAAATTGGCAGGGTTGTCATGAGGATGCTCAACTCGGACACGGCTCAGTAAAGCGAGCAGGTCAGACCGCTTCATGGCAGCAGAGGTGAAAGACTGCACCGTCACCTCACCGTCCAGGAGAGCAGTGCAGGCATTGAACTGGAAAGAGTGACGGGCCTCGTGCTCAGACTCTGGAAAAGGCCTATTAATGTATTTGGACTGAGGTACTCTGAGAATAATTTCCTGCACCTGATCGGGTGAAACTGTACCAGGGCCTAGCCCCACCAGAAGTTTATTGACCGAGGATGCAGCATCGGCAATCCAGTGCATCCCCAGATGAGCAGGGAAGCGCTTGAAGCCCATGTCCTGTACCTCTAACAAGAACCCACTTTTGTCTGCAGGCAGCTCTAAAGGCTGTGGGGCATAGTCTTCATAGAAGGCACTGAACCCAGCCACTCCTGGTACATTGTCCAGAACTCGTGGACTTGCTTCCATTCCTCTGGAGGCCAACAGAGCGGCCTCTAAGCCTAAACGTGCTGCATTACCAATATGAAGAGGTTTAGACTGAGTAGCAGCATTGGCCATTGGAGCCCCCGACAGGGAGGCAGCAATGGCCAAGGCGTGACTGCACTGAGATTCATCCAAAGACAGAAGTCGAGCACAGGCTGCTGCACTGCCCATAGTCCCGACCACACTGGGAGGGTGAAATCTGCACATGGAAATGAAAAAAAAACACTTTAGGAGAGGATGCTAATTTACCTCAGACTTTACTACAGATAATTACTGTTTCAATAGCGCATTATAAAGGGGTTCCTGGCATTAAAGTTTCTGCTGAAAAAGTACACCACCAGCCTATTTCATTGAAAAAACATTTAACAAATCCCATATTTGAGGCTTTGTGTTTAACACAAGCCAAACAGAAACCAGTTTAATGTTTACCTCCACCTGGCTAATTGTGTAAACACTGTCCCTCAGATGGACCAAGTAACACATTTCACAGATCATTGACACTGTTGAGAGACATTAAACTGCAGCAGCTTTGTGGACACCTCAACGCTCAGCAGAGTTAAACTCAGCCGCTCTCACACATGCAGGTTTCTAGTCTTCACACTAAATTCAAATACAACAAGAGAGCTGCTTATAAGATAAGAAAGGCTCTGAAGCGCTTACCTCTTGGGAATGTTGTGGGCCTCATTAGAGAATCTCATCAGCCGGCCTTGGATCTCAATGCCAACGTTGAAAGCCAGCAGGAAGTCCAGGCCACTAGGTTTATTGTTTGTTGGCAACATGTCACTAAGAGCTAACACCGCAGGAAGTACTGCTCCAGAGGGATGGGTGGCAGGGTGCCATGTATCATCAAAGTCCATGGAATGAGTCTAGTACAACACAGGGAAATTATGAAAAATCAAATAAACAATAACAATTGGTTTTGCAAAAGAGAGATTCTGTGTTCTAGGTAATGCTCGGTTGACTTGACGCACATTAGCACCTTACACCCACTTTCAGTAAACAATTAGGAATGCTGACCTAATCACTACAGACAGCCACTGAGTTGGGCAATGGTCCTCCCACTTTAGACACAAAAATAAAGCAATATTTGAGAAATTTACCCAATTAGGGTACAGCTGGATCAATTCTAATAAGAATATTGTCCTCTTAAAAACAGGGTATACTCACTGCTACTCCATTCACAAAGGCTGCCAGTGTTGGAGAGAGTCTGGTGTCCTTGCATCCATACACCGAGCTCATGCCATCAGGCCCATACATGTACTGGGAAAAAAATTTGTAAATTGTAATTGAAAAACATACCCTGCATAGAGTTAGATTGGAATTTAGAAGCTTGAACTGTTTATTTTAGTCTTTTACACTATATGAAAGAGATTTCTGATTACAGAAAGACCTGCTCCTGAGGTATAAATGAAATGTACGGCTCACCTGGCAGTGCTGCAGAGCCAGCTGAAACACTTCTGTTGTGCTGCCAATCAGACCCACGCCAATGCTGTCCAGCACCATTCTCTTACTGCGGTGGAGGACAACAGAAGACAGATTCTGTGGTTTTACCTCACTGATAAACTTGCCAAAGCTGGAAGTGACGCTGGCCTCAGGCTCAGGAGAAGGACGTTTCAACACTGCACAGAGAATACAAGTGATAAGAAACAATGATAGACAGTTGGACTTGATCAGTACTAAATTTTTGGGCAGGTAAATTACCCTTCAGAGCAGACATATGAAGTCCTCTGACAGCCACAATGGGTCTAATGGTTTTCTGGAAGAAACAAAGTACAGGACATGTTTATTGACACCTTGCCAAAGGGAAACAATAATTAATCGTTGTGTTGAGTTAGTGAAATCACTTTAATGTGTGTAGTTTAAAGAAGTCTAAAATCCTAAAATCTAAAATCATGCCCCCAAACAGCATTTATTGCTGTTATTAAAACCAGATTAAATTAACCCAAGAAAAGGTAGAAAAGTGAAATATTTTACCTGTAGTTTGGAGATCATGGCTTCAGGCTCCTCTTGTTTTCTGCTTCTTTCTAAATTGTCACTGACATGCAGGACTTTGCGAAACAACAATGATGTTGGAGCTGGACAGGTACAGGTCTTATATAGTCCAAGACTACAATATCTGACCTAGGAACAGGGCAGGGCTGGAACACTTATGAAATAACCACAGACATAAAAGAATGGTCCTCCTGATTGAATCTTCAAGGAAATGGAAAATGTTAACGTCATAGTCTTTTTTTGTCTTTTCTAAAAGGCAGTGGTGTCACCTCTCACAGGGAATTTCATGAACTCCTCCTACGTGCTCCAAAGACCTATTTATGTCAAGCCAGAAACACTGCTTCAGAACTAGTCAAGGCTTCACCTGTTTTAACATCTTTCAGGTAAGAGTAACTACAGCATCAACTGCAAAGTAAGCATAAAGCCTTATTGCTGTGTTACAGTCACTCCACATGAAAATATTTACTTCCAAAATACTTAACATTTATTTACCTACGCACTGTTTTTTCTTGACAGTGGCAATGCTTGCACTATTATCCATAATATGTATTTATGGAGCTCTGGCATCATTGATCAATGGCACCTTCTCACGGAGAATGCTACCTCTGGGCCCTGCCTTACTCAAGGTAATCCATTAAAAATGTGTTTCTCTGGATTCTCATGAGCATTTTTTAGGTTTCACAACAAAGCAACTGTTTTCATTATTACTAAAGTAAAGAACACAGTTACTCTGATTAGATAAAATTACCTCAAGATAGGAAATGAATGGCAGGTGGTTCACCTAATCGTATTTATCTAAAGTACCTGCTGTCAAAGAAATTGTATATTACTGCTTAATGCTCTTACTCCTGGACTAGGTCATACGCTTATGTGCTTATCCACATACACGTATGACTTCATGTCTTAGCTGTATCTCCTATTGGTGCCAGGCTAATCCAAACAAGACAAAGACATCACTTTGCACTATATCTAATCACTGTCCAGGGACACTCTGTCCTGTAAAACTTAGCGGGATCAATTGCATCTATGACTGACACGTCAGCTCATTACACGTCAAACTACGACATAAAGAGATTTAAAAACTTAATGTACTGTAAACTCTTCAAGCAAAAGTCTTTGTCGTCTTATTTGTGATCCAAACCAAACAATTATTTTAACACCTGCTCTTTGAAAATGTTTTCTGTGGAAGTCCTCCCAGATGGTTCTGTGTAACAGACCATCTGGTCAGGTTAGGTTCATGGTCTCTTCTGTTTTTTTTGTTTTATTAAATAATTTGTGTTTTTTTAAGGAGATCAAACATGAGACTACCCTAGAGCTCCGGTGTCCTGTGGCAGACTCTAGACTCACTGGTGGGCTCCTGAAGATTGCAGGACTTTTGGGACAAGGAGAGGTGTGTGGTATTCCCACTGACACTGTGTATGCCTTGGCTGCATCCTGCAAAAACCCTGAGGCTATAGAGAAAATCTACAATATTAAAGTAAAGATAGAAAATTTATAACACTTTTCAGTTTTTCACTTTAAGGTTTTGCAGATTTTAATGAATAGTTTATCTTTTTTCATAAACCAGGAAAGACCTGCAGAAAAGCCCATCTGCATTTGCATCTCTAATGTTGAGCAGCTGGCAGCAGCCATGCCTCCATTCAGTCCTCTGCTCTGGGAGTTCATGAGAAATGTGTATCCAGGAGGCATCAGCTGCATTGTCAGCAAAGGCGAATGGCTCTATAAACTGGGTAAGAACAGTGCTAGTACTTGTACAGTACTGTAGAAGGCTACAAGTCTTGGTGCCAGGGGTATATTTGTGTTTACCAAACATTCTGTATTATTGTTGAACACAGACTATTCAAATGCTCTAAGGTGTCTAAGATGAATTTATCCATGCACAGGAGTGGGACCAGCTTATGAACGCGTAGGCACCAAAGACAGCATCATGATCCGAGTCCCAGACCACACTGTGACCTGCCACTTGTGTGATTTTACTGGACCTCTTGCTATCACCTCAGCTAATCCCAGTGGAGAGCCAGACAGCACACACCACAGCATGGTCATCAGGTAAAAGCCCTGCTGCTGTACACGAGGAGTGGCACATCCAGTGTTAATAAACTAACCAAGGACTTGTGTTTTGGTACAGTCGACTGGGACACAAGATTCAAGGTGTCCTGTGTGACGGAGAATCCAATGAAGTGGTTGCATCGACTATAGTCAACTGCCTAACAATAGATCAAGGTAAGAAAGTTAAAATCTTGTTTTATGGCCCCACACATAAAAAAAAAAAAAAATCACAATTTTTTTATTTCCTCAGGAACCATCAGCATTGTAAGAGAAGGTTGTGTCCCGGCAATGAAAGTCCACCAGATCTTTGAAAGAGTCAAAGCAAACATGGTGTGACTGGCTTATTCTTCTTATTCTTTGCCTCCTGCTTCCTTTTATCTTATTCATTATGTAACAGAATCATGTGTAACGCAAATGTACAAATGAACAAAACAGTGTTGTTAAGGTCCTTCTGTTGCACATACCTAATAAACAGATATTTATTAAACACATAAAAAAATGATTCATATTAAGTTAAGCAGAGTTGTACATGTTATCCTGTCTGCATTGATGCAGATGTGTATTTATGTGTTGTAAAAGTGTGGAACTATGTAAAATAAAGTAAGAATGTCGCAGTAATGGTGCCAAATGTTGTTTTTTTTTATTAATTATATATATTTATAGAGGCCTGTAAGTCTGTATGCATACATAACAGAATTATAAAAGAGTACAATATTTTACAGCACTTTGCTACACGTCAAAATGAACTCAAATAGACCAGAAAACCATACTGTAGATAGATAGATAGATAGATTTATTACAGACTCGAGGTCCAATATATAAAAATATAAAAAAAACAAACACAGTAACATAAGGTACAAAGTACAACAAACAATAGACTTTAAAAGGCAGGCGTACCAGTGTTTCCATGGCACTGATGTGTAACTCATGTCACTATATGCAGTATTAGTTAACAATAAAACAATGTTATTTTTAGAATTATTCAGCCGACAAATAAATTTATACATCAAATTTCTTAAAACAGCTGACAATGTGCTGACTCGAGATGACACAGTTCACTTGCACTTGTTCACCTTGGTCTTTTTAATGATAGTCTTATGGCGTTGTCGTAAGTCACTATCAGTTTCTGAAGACTTCCTTTTTTGTGATTAGACCACAGATGTGCAGTGTACAGGGAAGTACAGTAGGCTCTAAACAAAGTCAGTTTTACTCCATCCGAGCATGAGCCAAATTTCAGTGCCAGTACATTTAGCATAGAGCACTGCCGATACATGTCCTCATCATCAGTCAGACGATCATTTATGATGTGACCCAAATATTTGATTTCATTACATACAGTTAAAATATTGCCAGACAACCTAAAAAGAGGGAATGCAAGGGATCGATCCTTTTTGGTACGACATATCATAATAACACTTTTTGTAGCATTGTACCTGACATCATGTTGATCTCCAAACACAGAACACACATTCAGGAGTTGCTGGAGACCTGCTGAACTGGGGCTAAAAACCACAAGGTCATCTGCGTACATTAAATGATTCACCACTTTGCCTCCAACCATGCATCCATTTCTACACATGTTTAGCTCTTTAGAGAGATCATTCATGTAAAAATTAAACAAAACTGGGGACAGTAGACTACCTTGTCTTACCCCATTACAGGTCTGAAAGGGTGCAGATATACAGTTGTCCCATTTGACCAGCATAGTCTGGTGAGTATACCAGTATGATAGACATCTCACTATATATTTAAGAAATACGTGCTTTACACAATTTCTGGAATAGTTTACTATGATTCACACGGTCGAAAGTCTTAGAGGCATCTAAAAAACAAAAAACTACTATTTCTTTTAATGCAAATATGCACATGTCAGTGCCATGGTTAACTTTTAACCCAAATTGGTTCTCGGTAGAGCTTATAAGATTTTGGAATCTACTCAAGAATATTTCTTCAACAACTTTAGAGAGTTCAGCCACATAAGTGCTCCACCCAGGCACAACTTTACACTTCATTTTACATTTATAATAAGGCATACTTGCTTCAAACAACACACTGATAATATTGTAGTACATAAGAGATATCTGCCTTGTGGTTAGCGTTAGTACAGTTGTAGTCTTTACACAGAACTGCCTCAAGGTAGAGTAATATTACTCAAATTACTCAACCTTTTATCAGTGTGAGCACAGTAGCAGGAGAGGTCCTCTGTGGAGAGAGTGGACCAGTCCAAGTATTTGTTTTTTATGTTAGAGGGTACAATTATGTACCCTCTAAACTTCCACTTCAGAAGAGTGGAAAAAAACAATCAATCCCAGTGGCCAGTATATGACTTACAGCTAGGGTTAGGGTGGAAATATGATGAAAACATTATCATTCCTGGTGATTCATTAGAGATTAATGTTTGTACTAATGCATGATACCTGCATAAATTAATGACTGAATTCCTGATAAAATGTGCCCCCTACTCTAAAGTGTTTCCGCTTGTAGTCCAGATAACAGAGTACTATAATTACACTTCTGCTCCACTAAGCAGTGAACGGTAAATACAGGTGAATTTCCTTGTGGTTTTTGGAAAAAATAAAGACTCAAGGAATTTATTCATACCAAGTGACATCTATTAGCTCACATATTAACTAAACCAGTAAGTTACCGTAAGTTGGAAGAAATTTAGAACAAACATTAAATAATCACCACTCGCAAACGTGATCAATGTGTTTTTCTCTTCTTTAATCATAAGGTTAATGTTAATAAATTACCAGGTATTATATCTAATCACAGCCTTAGCATGCTTCAACTGTCATGGGACCATTTAAAGATGTGTTAGTGAAATATTAAAAAGTTTAAATGAGTTAAATTGGACTTCAGGCACTACAGACACACACTGTTATCAGAAATGTAGTATAAACTGATCTGATTATTACAGATATTAGTATATATTTATTTTGCAATAAACATAAACGATAAAAAAGATGTGTTGTAATCTGGGAAAGATTTTTATTTTGTTCCTTTAACAAGCAGCAAAGGTAAATTTTAAACCCTAAAATACCCTTTTATTTGTGTTTATATTGTTCATTTTGACTTATTAGATGTTTGTGTCAATGTGCATGAAAACAACTTTACTAACTCTCCACAAGGTCTATATTTGAATTCTTTTTTAGATTATTTCATCTAAAGGATGAAATTTGCTTAATAAACATCACATGAAAACCACTTTTATGGATTTGAACAAAGGCAATGTGATAAATCTAGAGTACCTTAAACCAGACACATAATGTCACACAGTTCTAGAAGACAATGTTGGGAAGTTGTAGCTTATCTTAGCAGTGTTCTCTCCTGAAAACTACAATGCAGAGCAGCTGAGACAAGAAGAAACTGGACCCTGTCGATTAATCTTATTAGGTTTGAGAAAAGCTTTTTTACTCTGTTTTATTTAATTCACAATACATTCTTTTTAGGTTGGCTCTGAGAATAAAGTTAGTTAAAAGCACTGTTTTATTTGTTGCTCTACTTCTAGAGTCAGTACAGTACAACACATTTCCCTTTTCTTACATACAACAAGATGTAACAACAGTTCAAACTGCAATGCCAGACTAGATAAAGACAGCTTTGACAGATTTAAGTTCAACGACAGTAAACTTACACAAAGCCATCTCATCTTGTAGCTCCTGTAAATATCTGGACATGTTAGTCCAGATATTTACTGGAAGGACAATACATTGAATAGAAAATAACTTTTTGTGTTACTTAATACTATACTGCACTATTTTTAACCTCACGTTCTGTTGCATAACTCAAATGTTTTTGTCTTTCTTTATGTGGCATACCTTTGTGTCTGGAACTCCCATGGATTGTAGTCCAGATAACAGATATTTCCAGAGTACTATTATTACACTTCTGCTCCACTAAGCAGTGAACGGTAAATCCAGGTGGCTTTCCTGGTGTTTTATGAAAGAAATAAAGGCTCAAGGAAATTATTCATACCGTGTGACATAAACTCATATCAGATAACATTAAACTAAACCAGTTTGTTATGTAAAACGTTTGGAACAAACATGGGATTAAAAAACAACCACTCGCAATTGTGATCAATGTGTTTTTTATTCTTTCATAATAAGATTAATGTTAATAAATTACCAGGTATTATATTTAATAAAATCACAACCTTAGCATGCTTCAACTGTCATAAGACCAATACATTTAAAGATGTGCTAGTGAACTATTAAAAAGTTTAAATGAGTTAAATTGGACACTTCAGGCACTACACTCCATCTCCCCCTGATACAGAGTTCAGAGGCCCAAGTCTTCCCGTAGAATCAACCTTCTTTCTCTTTCTGTGACGTGAACTGTCCAAATAAACTCACAGGTATTTTTTTAGCAGAACCATTGTCAATTTCTTTTCTATTGCTGGTTGCGGTTTAAATAAAAATGGTGAATTGGTAGCGTTGACATGATGGAAATAGAGCTTAAACAGTTCTTTATTGGGCTCTGATCTGATTATTTCAGTCTCAGCTATACTTTCCACTGTGAGAATAACTTTCTCCTAACTACCTGAGGCCTGTTGCTGGAAGCCAGTTTAGCTTTTGATGCAGATAAATCCAGGTATAGTTTGAGCAAACTATAAATTTTCTGGCCCAGAAGGTGGCCCTCAATGTATAACTGAGGGCCCCATGTTTAGACCAATGTGCTCAAGTGAGGTTTTCTTCTGGAGTTCTCAGATTTTTTGTGTAATGAGTCTATTGTCATTCTAGAAACCAAATGAGTGGGAATTCTGTAGCTCCAGTCTGACGTACAGAATATATTTTCAGCCAGAGCAGATTTTGTGTTTAAGACACAGAGTTCAACTTGGGCTTAAACTGAAGCTGGTAAAATTGGGACAGTGATGGAATGTAAGGATCTGTGCAGAGAATCTGTCAGTGGGACTGCCATTTTTTGTGTTTTTCCAGATATTTAGTTCAATATTTGGAAAATGGAATTACACCAAGCCCAGTAATGTTCTTTTGTTATGTTTCCCATCGTGTCAGTTTACTGCAACACTTTATGTGACGGTAGGACGTTGTTCTACAAACTCCCATAATTCTAAATGAAGGGTGTCCCAAAAAAGTGTTTTTTCAGCCTGAGACCAAACAAGACCAGGTTGGAAAAAAAGAAAAAAAAAAACAAAAACAAGGCATAGACTAACTAAAAATAATAGTCTTAAAAATATTACGGTCTTCAAACACATTTATACAACCAGCTTTTTTCTTCTTTTTCCAGTTTTGTTCTGTGAGCGTCCTATTTTTCAGAAGATCATTTTTTCCTCCAGGTTGAAGCCTATTGGCTGTTTACTCTACAGACACACACCCAATAGCCATTGTTTCAAATCTATTATGTGCAACAGATGAAACCATTGTTACCCAGTTTGGATTTGTTTGGTTTTATCAACTCAGAACTTACTTTGCAACTGAACAGGCTTCCATCAACAACCGTGTGGTATTCAGATGAGTGTAGACCCAATGGAAGCTGTATCCTCCTTCTTTGAAATGTCATGTCTAATGCTAAATCCCCCACCATCAGCACACCATAAGCAAGAAACTCATGAGCATGAGTCTTTATTGAAACAACAACAAATGACCCGAGTAGACTATTCACAGCTTTACTGAAGGTCTGCACACTGAACTTAGGTTTTTATACATTTTTCACATGACATTTTACAAATTTACAATTGCTCCTCAGGGGGACAAAAGACCCCTCCTTCTAGTGGAGACCATCTTCCTAACGTTTGTCCTTGTTCCCCAGTAACCCCTTGTACCAGGTACTCATGTTCTTATCTTTACCAGATCTTCCCTGTATTGGTGTGCACATTAAACTATTGTTTTAAAACCATAAACATTATGTTTTCTCTTTTCTAATAATATGCTGCTAGATGTATATGTGTATATATAACATCCCATACTTGATTATAAACTATACAAGTCTGAGTTATATATAAAGCACATTATATAAACACATGTATAAGTGAATAGCTAAGTAAGTAGACAGAAATAAAACAACATATCATCCAAAATATTACACTACAGAAACTGAAGGGGATCTCATATTAGCAATACAATGAGGTCTATACAATGAGGTCTGTTGTGTGAGCTTTTTCTATGTTGAAAAGCTCACACAACAGAAATTAGAAGAAAGTCTTATGAAACCAATGCAGCCTCTTTTGAGACTACACTTGTGATAAAGATTTGCCTGAAGAAGCCTCTCCAGGTAAAATCAACCGATACATTTTTTCCTTTCACTTTAAAGCAATCAATTCAGAAAAAACAAAGCATAAACATAAATAACAATCCTTATTGATATATGAAACATAATTTGTACAAAAATATTATCTGTTGGAAAAAAGTTAAAAAATGAAATAAAAATGGCTGTATTTGAAAATGTATTTATTATATTTATTTAGGCTCATCCCTAAAAAGAAAATTTAAAAAATAATGCAATAAAAAGACACAAATACAAAACATATCACAGCATATGCGACAAAAATAAATAATAAAATAATGTACTTTATATCTTTACAATCAAGTGCCTGATCAGTGCATATACTTTTATTTTGATTTACATCTGTGCCAAATCTTGTTTAATGTGTAGCAGCAGACTGGGACTATGGCACTAAGACTTTTATAATGAGTTACATGGGGAAGAATTTCCAGATTCAGCAGATTTGTCCTCATACACACTGGAGTATATATGTGTTCCTCGCAGAGGCACATCAAACTCAAAAGCAGAGTTTGTCTGCCCATGTCTGTGCCGCTTCTGAACCTCCCCAAAGATTTGAAGAACCTTTTAAAAATACAAACAGGAAAGTTGGTATACATCAAGTGATACATTTTACCAAAAGTTTGGGGTAAAGTTATAGTTGATTACCTTGGATTTAGAAATGAGGCCGACTCTGAAGAACCCAATCTGCCCCGACTCAATCTTGGTGCAGTCAACTACTGTAGATGCTATGTTTTCTGGAGAAGGTCCATCACATAACACACCATCCACCTACACAAATAATAGATATACAAATATAATTTACAATAAATCATAAATACAGATTTATTCTGTAAAACGGATTCATTGTCTTTACCTTGTCACCCAGTTTGGCAAAAACCTGGTTGTGGTGGGTTGTATCTGCTTCTCCTGTTGGGTTGGCTGAAGTTACTGCGATGGGCCCAACCTTTGAGATAAAAATGGTGTTCAAAGACTGGTTCTATTTACACTGAGTAGCATTTTCTTTTTTCTGATCGTCTATCCCATAACTGTGTTTATTTCCATGGTTTAAAGTGATGGAAAACTAGGACCGTTGCCAATTAACAATTCAAAACATTGCTGTTCTATCTTTCGAATGGTCAAAGGTCCTCAAAATGGAATCCATCACAGGAAAAAGTCATGTGACTGAAACCAATGTATAGGCCTAACTGTGCCATTACAACAATACAATATAATTAACCTTATTTACCAGGTTCATTAGGTGTGTTGCAACAGAACAGTCTGGGTTCCTAATTGCAATGCTTTGTGGTGTTCCAATGTATTTGGCAGCATCCCCTAAACCAAAGATGTCCATCCATGGGCCTGCGTGAAATAAGACTTCCTCAAGACACTGAAAACTACATCAGCCATTTCTATGTCCATTAAATATCCATACACCTACCTCTAGGTATAACCATGCTGATTGAAGATGGCCATGCAGCCTCCATGAAGTCTAGCAGCAGAGGGCTCAGCAGGTGTCGTACCGGCTCCAGCTGTTTGATGGAAGAGATCCACAATGACATTCACTCTAAAATCAAATGGAGCCATTACAGAAAATAAGAATTAATCAATCATTGAATGGAGATTGAGGGAACAGGTCAAAAGGAGACTTACTTGTAGGCTTTTACCACTGCATCAGGTCGGTTGCAAGCTGCGACTAGCACATAAACAGTGTCTGTTGGCATTCCACAGATACCACCATTTTTCATGATTTCTGGAGAAAAATCAAAGCATGTTTAACACCGTACTGGAAAACATTAGAATCATTACTTTTAACTGTGTGCACTCAATTCTCACCTGCAATCTGCTGGACAGATGTGGCCTTGCGTGCAGGAACATGTGGACAGATATCTGTCCCGCCGACAACACCCCTTACATTGATTAAGGGTTTCCCCAAAGGAATTTGTGGGGACTGGAAGGTGCTGCCAAACATCTTAGCCATGAAGCAATAAAAACTGACAAGGCCAAATATGAGTGTGACACCTTTGTCGTAACCATAAGGTAGCGCTCCTACAGCATCCAACAAGAAGCTAATAAGGATGAGTTGAAACGTAAGGGCATATACAAACCAGGCCACAGTAAGAAACAGTGCTGCGGCTGTCACTAAACAGTTAAACAACAAAAAGCTTATGATTCCTACAGCTATATTAAAACCTCTAAGTTCACCATAGAAGTGTTCATACCTGATCAACCCCCAAAATGTCCACAAGACCCCGTAGAGAATAAAAACAGTGCTCTCAAATGTTTTACCCCGAGAAAATGAAACTGAGCCACAGAGTAACTGGAGCACCCCTCCACCCACAACTACCCAGGGCAGAACCAGAGGGTTTGAGACTTCATCTGCTCCAGTGATGGCAAACGCAGCCAGCACGTTGCAGGCATGGCCTAACACTTCTGCATCAGCGTATTTGGACATTCCCAGGTGAGGGGCATGCTGCTCTTTATCATAGGCTCTAAGACTGACACCTTGTATTCTGTTTACTAAAGCCTGGAAAAGACCCTGTCCTGTATGGATTTTTGTAGCTGAAACCATATTGAATGAGGTAATCAGAAGCATACCTGCTGACACAAGGAATATTGCTGCCTGTACACCCTGGACACCTTTTTGAAAGACACCAAAAGGCTGAGCTGCTATGGCAATACAGTAAGCAGTAAAGAATAACTGGTAGAGTCCATCCAACAGGCTCTTTGAACAGCTAAATAGAGCAAGGATAAAGAAAAGAACGGAAAAGACAACAGGGAAAGGAACAGGGGAAACAGGTAAATATCCATAAAAGAACATGAGAATGCTGTAACCTTCTGCAAATTTAAGCAGAGCTGTGAAAGCATGGAATGTAGCAGCCAACGTGTCCATGCATCTGTAGAAGAGAATACATATGCCAAACTGGTATACTGCAGCCGTCCACAGCCAGCAGACGTGACCGATGTTAAGCTGATCAACTACACCCAGCAAAGGACAGGCTAGCACAGATGCAGCGAGTAAGTTCATTATCAAACCGACCAATATTAAATTACTACAGCTGTGATTCTGCTCTGTTTTCACACCAACCTTTTCTTTTAAACCCGTTCCTGGGAGTAACACTTTTCTATGAGTGATGACGGACAACAGACGCCCAACACCAAAATAAACACCGACTAGAAAGACAAGGAAGTAATTGGCAGCAGTTGCACTCTGCCCAAAACCTATAACTGACAAATCAGCAATCTGGTGAGCACATGCTAAACTAATGCCTACAGATATCAGGAATAAAACTGCTTTCTTTACTATGAGTGCTACACAGCCTATGAGAAACAAAGCTAAGCTAAATGCAGCCAAACCAGGGACCAAAGAAGATCTGAGCTCTCCAGGTTGCAGCACCCTCTCCCCCTCCAAAATATACACCAGACCCAGACCGCACCACAGGGCCGAGATGGTCAGACACAGTGTGGAAAACAACTGGGCATGGCTCAGACAGTGGCAGACACCTGAACAAAAATAAAACAATTTGAAAACAGTCAAGATTCATCACAAGAAAGATGCCAAATTATTGAATTATTCTAAACAGCTACAAACCTGCATAAGCTAACAGGGCGGCAGTAATGAGGAGAATTATACCCAGCGCAGAGTCGGGGAAGAATGGGCCGTGAGAGTAGTAAGCATAGTTGTTTATAAGAAGCAGAAGAGAACCTGCAAATAAAATACAAACATTTTTCATGGATTATGTCAGCCTAAATACAAATAAACAAAATAAACAGCCCACATATTTTATATAATAATAATAATAATAATAATAATAATAATAATAATAATAATAATAATAATAATAATAATAATAATAATAATAATAAAAATGTATACCTATAATAGACTTTGTAGTCTACATAGCAATTAATACAAAGTAGAACTCCAACTACGGTTGTTTTGAGCTTTGTTATTAATTTATTCCTCATATGTTTAGTTTAGTGGGATGTCTTTAGCATATAAGTGTCAAAAAAAAAATGATGTCAAAGCTGTTAACAATGTGTTAATGTAGACTTACCGCCAGAGATTCCCAGAATGCCCACAGAAAGGTGTAGAGATTGCTCAGGAGCCATGGCAAAAGTGTCTCTGTCGAATGTGACGCCGGGATTTAAAGCGTCCAGCTACAGTGACGTCAAAGCACCAGGGAAACCTGAAACTGTGACTACACCTTTTTGAGAAAAAAAAACACAGAAAAATATCTTGATTCATAACGCCCCTGTAAAGGTACTGTTACTAGAGATAACACCACCAGAAACTGTTGCTTACTTTAGTTTCACTTACATAACTGCTCAAGACACTCATTTATCCTGTGCATAACCTGGTTACATCATAGTAGTGAGCTATGTCCGGATTAACATTAGAAGGCTACGCGACTAAGTATTCAGTCTTACTCTGTATCTTTTACTGTTTTTACTGTTTAATTGTTTAAATTTTTAAACACTTCTTTAATTAACTTGGTTTCCTTGAACACAGACTCAGTGAGGTCACGTAGAGGAGAGCACTGTGGGAGGGGACACTCAGACAATATAAAGACACACCTTCACCAGACACAACACTGTAAAGGCAGCCCTACAACTTGAACCTGCTCAAGGTAAACCAATTTGTGTCATTTAAGGTCTTTAACTAAGCATTATAGTTTATTTAAGTATTATATTATAATTTTCAATGTAGACTTTCCAAATACCTTAGATAGGGTATAGATAGGCCTAGGTAGCCTAATGTGTATTTTACAGCTTTTGTCAGTTTTTTATTTATTTATCTCCACATAAATGTTTTTATTACCACTCGTTGCATGAGTGTTGCTGTGTTACCTGGCTACAGAGCAACTCTCATGAGACTCCTGACACCTAGTGCCGTAAATGATTTATGTAAACAGGTAGAGCAGGTGACGCAGCTATTGTACTGTGTTAAAATAAAGTGGTAAACCTACTCAAGTAACTTGTCTTTTAGGCACAATGGCAAAGCGTGTTGCAGTAATTCTATCCGGCTGTGGCGTCTATGATGGAACAGAGGTCCATGAGGCATCTGCAGTGCTTGTCCACCTGAGCCGTGCCGGAGCTAAAGTTAATGCACAAATATGTAAAAGTTTTGTGGAAAAAATTATTTTATTTTATTCATAATTAGTCTTCTTTCAGGTGCAGATGTTTGCTCCAAATGCAGACCAGATGCATGTGGTGAACCACTGTGAGGGCAAACCCACAGAAGAGAAAAGAAACATCCTGCAGGAGAGTGCACGTATCGCTAGAGGAGAAGTGATAGATCTGGCAAAGTTTGATGTCTCAGCTTTCGATGCTGGCATCATCCCAGGTGAGCCTTGGTGTGGTTTACAATCCCTCACATCCTTAGGTGACATGCTAATTACTACATTTGTCTTCCAGGAGGCTTTGGTGTAGCCAAGAACCTAAGTGACTGGGCAGTGAAGAATAAGGACTGCACCATCCATCCACAGGTTGAGAAGCTAATTAAGGCTTTCCACAAAGCTGGCAAGCCCCTGGGCATGTGCTGTATTTCACCAATTCTGGCTGTTAGACTCCTGCCTGGCTGCGAGGTCACTTTGGGCAAGGACAAAGAGTGTGAGATGTATGTGAAACCCTGTCGTTGTGTTTTCTGTGTGGAATTGAGCTGTATTATAAACTGCCTGTTCTGCTGTTTACTGTCGACAGGTGGCCGTACGCACAAACCGCTGGTGTCGTAAAGGACATGGGCTGCAAACATGTGAACAAGGATGTGGACGAGGTTCACGTGGATGTGAAAAATAAACTTGTCACAACCTGTGCCTTCATGTGCAACGCTCCTTTTCATGACGTATTTGATGGAGTTGGTGTCATGGTCAAAGAGACACTTAAACTGGCTTAAGCAATAATAATTGTCACATTTGAAGAAGCAGCACCTGTTACATTGTCTTTATGCTGTTCTGTAATGTTCAATAAAAGTTAAGACTAAACCTATTTTTGACGTCATTGTTCATTAAAAACTACAAAAGGAGAGAACTCTATTGGCTCATGGTTTGGTATAAAATAACCACTGTCTTTATAAAAGAAGCAGAATAATTCGATTTATTCATTCATTTTATTTTTGATTAAACTTTTTTACATTTAGACAGCCATTATATCAACATGTTCTGGATTTGTTTTAAGAGTGAATTTTATGTATAGATAAATAAAGCAAGCACACAGTAACATTTTATGCAGTGCTTTGACTGCTGTGTGCTCAAGAGGAGATTAGTGGATGCAGAACTCTTGTTTTCGCTCCAGTACTAAGTTACAGAAACGTTTTTCATAGAATGTAGGTTCACTGAGACTGCAGTAATACTGAATAACATGCAAATATGTGCCTAACACTTCCTTTTCGTCTCATATATTTGTAGGAACAAACACTAAAGCAACACTAAGTGTATAATATATGTATATATATGTTTATAATATGTAGCCCCACAGTTATTCTGAAGATAAGACTTTGTTGATAGACACTCTGCTTTAATGGGGCTCGTAATTGCCACAAAGCAGTGTCCTTTATAGGGCACAAAGCCTGAGAACATTGTTGGTCTTGCTTTCACTAAACCTTTGTAATCTTTCTTGGGATAAAAGTTTACAATATTTTATTTATCAAATATAATACATTTATAATCTGACAGGTGATATGGGATGGATGGACGGATTTCAGCAAACGGTCACTTGTTGAAATGGTTGAACTGGTCTGTTCCACAGGCCAACATAGCTGCATTGAATTTCCTGGGGCGGTCAGAATCCTAAGAGAGAGAGAAAAGTCTGAATTAATGCACAGTTCGAATTTGAGACATGTCTACAAAAGCAGAGCAGATGTTTGTCTCACCTGTATGGGGTACGCACAGGTGGGTACGTAACGGATCACAAAGCCACAGCGCCTCCATGGAGATGTGTTAGTGTCACTAGCATGGACAAGGAGTCCGTCATGAACCTGGGAAAGAAACTCTTTTATCTCTCCCTGTATTGCACTAATTACTGCAGAAATAAATAATTTTAAACAAACTGTTGACTCACAGACATCTGTCCAGCTGACAAGGGGCAGAGCACGACCTTCTCCACCTGCACCAGCTCCTCTGGGATCTCCTGGTTTACAGAAAGCATGTTTCCAGGGGGATGTGGGAGCATGCCTGAACTGTGACTACCTATGGGCACAGACACAGTGACAGGCAGTAGTGTTCAAACATGAGCCATCTAAAGCACAATATTCACTGCACTGTACCAAAAGAGAGAACTGAAGCGCTTGCATGAAAGGCTAAATCAAAGAAAAGCTGAATTACCTGGGATAACCTGGAGTGCACCATTTTCTTTGAGTGAGTCATCTAAAGCCAGCCACACAGAGAGAACAGGGCCTCCATCAATGCCCCAATACCTAAATTGACAGCACTTTTAGTTCAACAAAACAATCAAAAGACTATTCTAGATTATACAGAATATAAATCTACCTCATGTCCTGATGCCAGGCCACATACGGCAGCTCATCGTCTGGTTTCTGAGAATTGAGTGTTGGATATTTACAGATGAAGCGTGAGTCCAGGAGGATGACATCAGGTCCCAGGACAGCTTTGACCACTTGCAAAATGCGAGGATGTTTGGTTAAAGCTGTGACCCAGGGATACTGCATGTGGACATTGTGGAGGCTGTACTGAGTGTATTCAATACCTACAGATAACAGACATTAATTAAAACACTCATAGATGTTTTGTCTTTATATTTCTGGACTTACCAAATTTCTCTTCAAGTTCAGAGAAGGCACGTCTGGCTTTCTTCAGCTCAGTCTCATTCAGGACAGACAGAGCTGAGAGGTAACCCTGCTCAGTGTAGAGCTCCTTAAGTTTGCCAGTCATTGTCTGTTTGACAGTTTCGGCTTTGAAACTTGACTTTTAGTCTGTATTAAACAAGAGAAAATAATTTATAAAGACTGCATTATAAAGACGTTTGAAATAAATACAAGTGTGTTCTGTTTAGTTGGTGTGTCTGGAGAGATGTGTCTACTGTGGTCAAGAGGAAAACAGAACAAAAATGAAGTGGGACACTCTATGTCTTGACTGTTAAAGCTTTTCTAGATGAATATGTCAGACTGAATAAAGAACAAAGAGTGTCTAACCATTAGATTAGTTTAAGACACATGTATCCAGAATATATTCTAAAGCGGGTAGAGAAGCATAACAAAATATGATAAAGATAGGAAAGGTTGAAAAAAAAAATTAAGCAAAAGGAAAAAAAAAAAAAAATGAAATGAAAAGTCTGAACATCCAGTAGCAAGTCAAAGTCTTACCTGTGTGCTATTTTCTTGGCGTTTCTAAACTTTGAACTATTATGGCTGTGATTATATATACACAGGACCAGGAAATTCTCACTGTTAATCATCAGCATATTATAAAAAAAACTAATAAAAAAGGCATTGTATTTGTCCAGAAAAGTTGGAAAGAGGAAATTTTTGGTGAGTCCATGACACTATTTGAACATATAAGCTGTGACACAAAAGCAGATTATTCATGCAGTATCATCTTACTATAATCTAGTAATCTGAGTCCCCTTTTGTCAGGACCCATGTTCTTTTATGATTTTTTTTGACTGGCTGCAGAAATTTTTATCTATGTCGGCCGTGTTTTTTGTTTCTAATATTTTATTTATTTTTAGACAGAAATGAAATGTTTTTAGACCTAAGCTTGTTTATTTGAATCTAGATAGTAACTTTATGTCCTGTGTGTGGAAAGACTGACATCTTTTGAAAAAGAAAGAAATTTCACATTTTTAATATTTTTTACATTTCTTATATTGAACATAAAAACATTCCTCTTTATTTTTTTTCCTTCATAAATGCTCCATTCAGTGCATCTTTCATCGCATTTATTACAAAAAAAAAAAAAAAGTATCTAATCCTCCTAATTGAGAGAATATACTTTACGTCTCATTCTCAAATGTTTCATATTGGTCATTTGTTCCAAACCCCCCCCAAAAAGGTTTTTTTTACTCAGCATCAGCAAAACAGACGTTATTTCAGTGAAGGTTATAAGGGGATACATTTATCGTGATTTCCCTTCATTACATTTTCAGAGAAACCAACAAGGAAAAGGATTCTAAAAATAGAAGGATAAGGATGTGTTACTCATGTGCCAATAAGGAAAAGTCCCGCGTTGGGTTTCTGAAAGCTCTGTAGTGGGTGGTTTTAGGTGGTTACTGTAATCTCAGTGATTACAGTAACCACCTAAAACTAGTGACTGGAAAACAGTCAAATTAAAAACATTGTTTCCTTGTCCAAAAAACAGCATTTTAATAATCTGAATACAAAAAGAAAGACTGTGATGTTTGTAATTGATATTAAATGCAACAATAATGATGTTCTAACTCCATGCCTTATTCTACTATAAACCTTTTCTATTTGTATCATTTAATGAAATATATTAATAACCCGAGGCACATATTTGTTTCTTCTTCCATTGGCTGATGTTCAAATGTTGCAGCTGCAAATCTGATTGATCATTAAGTTGTTGTTGAACTTTCTTTTTGTTTTGGTGCTTTATTATGTCACAGTGTGTGTATGGCATCTTCCTTAATCAAAATGAAAAACTCTGCTGAAGACATATTTTTTTTTATGTTAGATAACTTTTGTTTGGAGAAATGCCATGAATCTTTACTGAGTCCTAAAGTTTGTTTCTGGTCCATGTAACAGAAACAAGATGACAACCAGCAGATGAAATAAGATAACTGACACAAGTGTTTATTGATTTAATGTTTTTATTGTATATAATATTCACTAGAAAGTGTCTTTATAAAAGTGATACATGATATTTATAAGATAGATATCTGTCATTTATTGATTTGGATGGCTACATTTCTCTAAGAATCAGCTGTAAGAATCAAATAAGGTGCTCATATGTGCTGAGAGTCTTTGACCTTGCCCTGGTGTTTAGGACAGAGTGGGTGGTGCCGTTTCTTCTGTGGCTGGTGTATGTCCTCACTTTGTGTCCTCCTGTCTCCGTCTGCTGGTTGTTGCTCATTATTACAGCGGTGGATGAGTACTGGCTCTATGATCTGAGGTGTTTTCTTCAGCAACAGCCGTTGCAGCATCTGTTTGTCTGAGCGCTCGCGTCTGAAGTCATCCTCATAAACTTTGATCTGCAGAAATGTCAGGACATAAAAACATTTATTCTGTTTTTTGTAATGCTTATGTAAAGATTCTTTTGAAAAAAATCATACAGTAAAACTACCGTGTATTAAAACAAGTTTAGAATTGGTCTCACAAGCTGTACTGTAGTAATGTATGAAATGATTCATATTTTTATTTGTTCATTGGTTTAATTCATCTTTGTAATGGAAGGCTTGTAAAATCTCCAACCTGCTCTTGCAGTAGCGCCACCTGTTGGTGCATCTCCTCCCTCTTTTTCCTCAGCCTGCGGTTTTCATGCAGTGTGTGTTTATGGTTGTTATGCTCAGTTTGAAATTCTGCTTCATAAATCTGGGTCTGCTGACACAAGACATCAATACAGCAGTCAGCCAAGTCATATAGTGTGATCTCTTTATAGTTCCTGTTTCGCAGTAAACCAATCCCACTGGCCACAGCTTCCACTTGGTGGTGCAATACACTCTATAATAGTCTGCATAGAAGCGTTTAGCAGATCTCTCCCTGGCAACAGCAAGTTGACAACAGTCTCTCTCCTCATCATTAGGGAAATGGATGTTTTTCTGATTCTGAGCTGAAAACAGTCCCACCTGAAATTGCAGTGCCTGCAGTTGCTCCTTTAGGTCCTGCACCTCCTGATGGGAGTCGTCCAGTGCAGAGGTTCGCTGGCTCATCCCCACAGGCTCTGCCTGTTGGTTGGGAGCAGCAGGTATGGATGAACATGAGGGGCTATTGAAGTTGCCCTTTAAGAACACAGCAGACATCAAATGAGTGCTGACAAAATGCAGCCATGTTTACAGTGAGAATCTGCAGGCAACAGAGTACCTGTTCGGCAAGTGTGCCAGCTTGATCTGAGGGGCATAGCCTGCTCTTCAGAAGGCTGATGTATAACTCTTTTTTACATAACTCACGCATCAGTGCTTGCTCATTACCGTTCTTAGCACTCTGTAACACAGTAGCACATACACAACTATCTAATATTCCTTAACACACACACACACACACACACACACACAAGACCAAAGCCCTGAAAAACAGAGTAAATTTGTACCTGCTGGTGCTCCAGTTGGACTTGCAGTTTTCTGTTAAGTGTTTTGATGACTGAGTTTTCTAGCTCCAAAGCCTCCAGTCTCTGCTGTAGATTGAGAGTGGTACAGCGATACACCTCGTCCCATTCTGCGTTCAGCTTCATCAGCTGCAATACACCACCATAGTCATTATCACCATTATTGTAATCATGGCTGCCATTCTCTCCTCTGACAGCAGCAGGTTCTCTGTCATCATTCAGACTGTGAAGTAAATTTAAGGCACTCAGGTCATACATGTATATATGTAGTAGATGTGAAGAGTATCATAGAGAGATTACAGTTTCCACTGGAACAGTTAGTTATTATTGAAATGAGAGGCCAAGTTTTGTAATCATTTTCAAAAGTTTAATTTTACCATTGTTTTTCACTGCTCAGCAGCAGTTTTCACACAACGCCCACAGTCCTTCTCTGTAAAGTAATTGCTAACATCAGCAGTCAACGTAAACGTGAAAGGTGAGGCTGTACCTCTTTGTTGATTCGGCGGAGCTCGGTGTTTTTGTCAAGCAGCAGCAGTTTCTCCTGGTCAGTGAAGGAGACTGTCATACTCTCAGTTATCAGAGTGACCTGCTCATCCGCCGAGAGCCGCCTGCCACATAAAGGATCCACAGACTGTGACCTGTACACATACATGCACATATAAAGGAGATGTGTAATAAATAAAGTCATGGTGAACATTGGCACTAGGTTTCCATTAATAAGCAAACAAAAAGAATGTCAAAGTACTTCTGAACACCCACTCGCTTAAAGTGCACTTACTGAGGATTGAACTAGAGCTATTATTCACACCAACGCTCACACATGCAGAGAAAGTCACATTATGCACTCAACATGTTTAAAAGAGGGGGCATTACATTGACTTTCATTCATTTCCTGACATTGACCTTTAGCTAAAAATAACTGTGGAGTATAGGATTTGTGATCATGAGTGCAAACAAACAAAGCTTTTCCCTGTGTTTGCTTCTGGCATGTTTATTTGCAGATAACATGCTTATTGATATCCTCCGGAAACAGTCGAATGGTCCTCCCTGGTAAAATGTGGAACCACTTGCATGAAATGGAAGGGAAAATATTTGCAGAGATTAATTACTCTAACCAGTTTTCTTCCCACCGGCCCGGGTGTGAGGTCTCGTCTAAGTGGGATGGCTGACAGCGAGGCGGCAGAATTTTAATGCCCTGGGGAGGAAGCTGCTAAGAAGCACACGCAGGGAGATGAAACTAAGGATGTATTCCCCATATGCGTCTTTGTACAAACATACGGCTGGACTACAGTGAGTGGGGAGTAGTGGATAATTAGCTGGTTTCAAAGGTTAAGACAAAAGCATCTGGATTGACAATGTCCCTTGGGTAAAGGATAAAACATCTTCTACATTTAAAACAAACTCCACTTAGCTCAACGTAAACAATCATAATATAATCAAAAGAGTTTGAGCAGAGCTAAATCTCTTATTTCAACAAGACTTAAACGGGTTACAAAGAGCTCTTTAGGAAAAAAGGTCACTAATGACTCATCCACACACAGCAAAGATCTTGACAGCTGAGCAAATTGTAGGGTTGAAAACTGAAATGAAATGGAACTCATTTTCTGTGGCCAACATGAGCTAACACATCTGTATCCAACACTTGCCTTGGCAGCTCAGCGTTGTGTATTCAGTTGTGCAGTTGGGAGTCACTCTATGTTCCATGCTTCCTTGATCTGCAGACTTCTCTGACAGACAGCATTCAGTGTGTGACCCAGTTTAGCAAAGTTTTCGAATGACATGTTGTTGGAAGGACACCAAAAACACCCTACTGCTTTCCCGCAGCAATATGGTAATTCAGTGTTATGGCATGTGATAAAAGGGGAGATAATATTGTTTGCTTTTGCTAGTGGCAACAGTGTCTTTGAGCAGACTGGCTCCTCTTACTAAAATGGGAAGTGAAAATTTTCATAATAACAACACAGTTATTTTAAACATGTTATCATTAAAGGTTTTCCTGCTTGTGGGGGTGCCCCACGATCAGTCAGTCAAATACGTGGGAGACGTGGGTTCAAATTTCTCTCGGATCATCTGACCAATATCATTCCTCTATCACTCACTCATTAAAAAGAGTTTTAAAAAAATACAAGGTTATTTTTTGGTATAATTAGATCATAATGACCTGGACATACCCTGACCTCATTGGAAACCCCACAGACATGGTCGCCTCCTCAACCTAGTTCTTTATTGACTAACTGTCTCTGTAGTTAAGTGTTAAGTGACAGCCCTCGTAACACTTGAAAAACCATTGCAGTCATTTTGACGGTTTCTTCTGAATGTTAGCCGACATAACTTTTTGGATAAAGTAGATTACAGGGCTGCTTCTATTTACCAAATATGTCTGAGTTTTTATTGAACTAATACACAGATTTTTGAACATATAACAGAACATAAACAAAATGTATAAATTGTACCTACTTTGAAACAGCAAACTTTAATGTCCATATACTTTTATTACTCTGTTCAGTTTTGCTGCAGAATGGGGCTAAAGCTATATTTTCATATTATAAATTGACTTATTGTTCGGTTTGTTGTAGATTTATGTTACCCTTACACTTGTGTCTGAAGTAAATAGTGAATCATTTACAAAAACATTATATATTTGTTCAAAAAAATGTCTTTATTTGGTTTTTATAATTAAATTTTATTTTATGATTTTTGCCATTTTAAATATTTAGAAATTATTCAAAAAAATGTAAAAGAAAGCTAAGAAAGCTAACACAGTAGTAAATATCTGTTAAATGCCTGAAGATTTAGCCAAAAATATAAAAAAAACTGTCAATACAGCTCATTATGTTTTATATTGCAACATCATTTTGACATCATTTGCTTAGTCCAGTTTGTGCTCTAACTTTGAAACCTCAGCCTATTGTCTTAAATCTGTCATGTGACTTAAAGAGCCTATTTGATAATGAACTACATACCATGATTCTGCTGGTTTGTCTGTCTGTGGTTCTGCTGCTGTTGGTGATGATGGTAACGATGAAGAAGATGATAAAGACAGCACAACTCCATCCATATCTGCTGCAATCCTCGAAATAAACCTCTTTGTCAGCTGCAAGGAAACCTTTAAATGTTGATACGTCGCAAAAGAGGAAGTAAAACCACATGACGCAAAGTTAGAAGAATAGGAAGTGACACTCACAAACAGATCTCGGCTGACGTTAAAGAGAAGTGTTTTTACCAAGAGACAGTTTGTTTTGTCAAAACCAGGACAATGTAGGAAACCCCACACACAAAAAGAAGTGTGTGTGGTGTGAAACCTGTCCTGAACTGAAATGAATGTAAGAGCCTTGAGATACAGAGCATGAATAGATATGCATAATTTCTGCTTGATTATATATTACGGGATATGTAATAGATTATGATTCGAATGCATACATTTATTCATGACAAATAATGATAGGGTCAGGCTGGTTGCGTTCACTGCTCTGTTCATTACAGGAAAGTCTGCTCCAACAGGTTAATTACTAAATCACATGTTCATCCAAGGAACAATCAAGCAAATTAAAGGATCCCCTTAATTATGTTCTTCTAAGCCAAACTAAGCTCTAATTTTTTCTGCGATATCACTGCTCTTCTTAACACTAATTAACTTTGTTTGCCACAGATTTACTTCTACCAACACGGTCTGAAAAGTAAGAAATAAACATTTGAGAAGGAGGCAGTGCGTGACTAAGATAAAAACTGCAGTGCGTAAAAGCTCAGATGAAAATGTACTGCTTTCCAGATCTCTCAAGCTTTGAGTTGAGAGATTAAATCAGCTGTACATTTATCAAGGAAATAGTTTTCATTTTACCAGGGAGCCTCTAAACTCCCAAGTTTTTTTGAGCATCAAGACAGAGTTGCAGGCCTTGTATCTCAAGGACAGTTTTGTTCAACGGTGTTGATGTGTTAATATGAAATGGTGGCGGCCACACGGTGTTAGACAGTCAAGTGTTGTGTCCATATGACATGTCTATAAAAAATTTATATTTTGAGTTGCTTTAACATCAATAATAAAAAAATCCCCAGTATTTAAGTTTCAGCTAATTCTTTCTCACATCTTAATCCTCTTTCCTCTTGTCGTCAAAGCGCTACTCACTTCTTTGTTTATGAATGAAACAGACATTTTTCATTTAGTAAATTATATACAGACATCTGGGTTCTTAGAGTAGCTCAAAGTTGCTGCCACTGATGTTTTGCCACGAGATTAAAGCAGAAGCAGCGCCCAGTAGTCGTGATGTGGTCCAGTACATCCATTCACATGGTGGTGCCATCTATCATCCAGGCCAGTATTGCTGCGCCAAGCAGAGACTTTGCTGGGAGGCCCGACGAGGGAGTAGCGATGCAGTGCCTTTATTGACCCGTGCCTCTGTCAAAGCCAAGGACAAATGGGCTCCTGCTCCACACGAGGATTGATTTTTAGTCTAACAGGAGATCGTGGGGAGCAATAGTGAGTGTCCCATGGAGTGAAGGCGGCTGAGAGCTGAATTGTTCTACTGAGCAGCTGTGTGTCCTGATTGAATTCTTCATCAGCACCTTAAAAGAGTTTGACCTGAAACCAAAGAGAGGTGAACAGGTTCCGTTGACTTTTTGATGCATTACTTTTAACAAAAATACCAAATAAGCCTTCAATCATGTCTGTTCTGAGAGACTAAGGGCACTTTACTTATGCCATTAAAGACAAGTCAATTACACAGTTGGCATCACACAGGTAATTCTGATAGACTGCATTAGAGTTGGCTCTGTTGAACTGCTCTGACTATCAAATCAGAATATCAATGTAGATCTACAAAGTGCATTTCTACGTAACTAAATTATATCCATGCATCCCTCAGTGTCACATCAATTGTAATTTTTAAATCTATAAAACTAAAAGACAATGGATGCAGTGCAATATATAAGTGAGAAAAGTTGAAGATCCATCAATCATTTGTGTCGTCCAAAGAATACATTACCAGACTCAAATAAGTGAAGGTAATTTCAAATGCAGAGGCTGTAAACAATACATTGATTTTATTTAAGACTTTATTTAAGATTTAATGACGTGTTTGGCTTTCCTCCTGGTAATATTAGTTAGGCCAGTAAAGCACAGGAGAACTTCAGAAATGATTAGCCAATAGGACCCAGGCATAAAGCTGCATAATATTTTAGCCTCTTTTGTGCGTTAATGTCCAATATATGCTTCAACAGCAACACAGCAAAAAGATCAGCCACTGTCCCTTTTATGCTGTTTCCAAGCATTCTGGGTTAAAAGGATGCAGCGTTATTTTACTGTTGACTTGAGTAGATTTAAGTATATTTACCATTTTCAACCCCAAAGGCAGAGCAGCAAATATCCTGGCTAGTTAATACCAAATGTTCACTAGTCTCCATTAACATTTTTCCACATTGACTCTTAAGTTCATTATAGACTGTCTCTGAACATGGCTCTACTGTCACAATACATCAAAGTACTTCACTGTCTAGACTCAACTTTTAGAGAGTCCATCTGACAAGGTTCATTTCAACTGGAGGGCAGACATTTTTATTAAACTTAGATCCCATCATGTTCCGTCCACAAAGCTGTCCTATTCTTCCACCTTTCTCCCTCTTCTCTCTTCATATACAGTATGTCCTTTGTTTCTACTTCCTTCCATCTGCCCTACAGGATGAGAGCCAAGCACTTTGCATATCTGGCTTCGTCTTGCTCCTGGGAGTTATGACCCCATTTATCAGCTGTAAAAATGATCACAGATGACACCAAGATGGAGCAGCGCAGTGTTCATCTCCTGCTTACTTTGTAAATCTCATCACACTGCAACGTGAAAACTAAAGTGAAATGCTGCCTAGATCTTTTTTTGTTTAATTAAAACTGATGCTCTGACTGGCAACGAAACGAGGAGTAAACTCCACACATGACTAAATGGCATGGATGGATTTTATATAGCACTTTTCCACCTACTAGGCATTCAAAGCTCTTCACATTAGGCTTCCATTCACCCATTCACACACACATTTATACACCAATCACAGATGGAACTGCACAGGAGGAAAGGTGAGTTAAGTGTCTGACAGTATTAACTGGGAAGAGCGGAAATCAAACCGCCAACCTGTTATATCTCGGTTATAGGACAATCGCTCTACCACTGAGCCGCTGTGCCTCACAAACACAAGCATCTGGCAGCACACATGCAAGTGTACATGGTTTGTGTTTAGTATTGTAAAGGTAAAAAGGTGGTGTGTGTGTAGGTTTGAGTCATGCTTTTCAATATCACAGCAGGCTGCAGCTACATATCCTTGCACTCTGATACATACGCTGGCGGAGTGTCAAATAATGATAGGAAGGAAAAAGCTGTGTTCAAGCCTTCAGAAATACTTGGGAGCAAAGAATCAAGGGGCAGAAATGTTCAGCCAACAGAATTAATTATGTACTTCCAAAACTTCATCAAAAGGCTATAGTTTTAGATCTCTTCACTGTGACCCCGGAGCTACATCGCAGTGACGTTTTTGTATGCACCAACAATAACAAAACACAATTCTAAAGGTCATCCTTGATTTTTTTTGGTTTTGTTTTACTTTGGTTGATGTATTATGTACTGAAATATGACTCTTTTTTATTTTATTTTACAATTGCTCCACAACAAGAACCTTCTCATTTAAGCTTTTGCCTATTACCACCTCCTTCGGGATATGAAAAGCTTTTTGAATTAGACTAAAATACATTTGAGATACAACTCTCTTGTACTTTATGTACAATGTTTTTGTGCATGATACTTTAGCTTGTATCTGTGACTAATGTTCTTTAGTTAATTCTAATTCACAGTCTGAAGAGTGACCTTATAAAAAGATGACCTATTTACTCTTATTATCCCATGCCAGTATTCATTTTACCTGGGTGCATTGGCTGCAACAATGAGCGGTGTCATTACTCTTCCATGCTGCCTATGGAAGGCTAATTCCAGTGTTCTGGCATATTTCCTGGTCAGCAGTGTATCATAAATCCCCAGCTATATGAATGAATGCATAGAGCCATGCATATATGCTGAAACATCAGAAATGGACATTATAGGACAGAGGCAGAGTAAATAGTGTGTTAAGCATTTGTATGCTGCGTTGAGAAGGGGGCGTTGGTTAAGGAATATGAAGTGGACATAAGGCTGGGGTGGGGGGTGGCACAGAGTCCGCAGCCTCTTGATCAACCCGACAGGATCAATGGGATCATTTAACATAGGGACTGACTGAAGGGAAACACTTTATCAAATCCATGTGTAATCCACTGTGTTTTCTAAGTGTCAGTAGATGCAATCACACACACGTGCTTAGGCTTAGTCTTGGGTATGTGGTGAAAGAAAGTCAAATGACATGGTCATTTTTTATCACAGACAAGTCCGATGCAAGTTTTGATTGTGTGTTAATTGTGCACACTTTCTAACTTCACAATACTAAACATTTGAGTTTTGGTTAAAACATATACATTTATGGATCATGAATCAGTATAAAACTTGAATGAATTACTTATTTACTTGTGCTTATATGGTGCTTGATAGTGTGTGGCTTTTACGTTTTAAGTTTATATAAAATTTGATTCCTTTAGAACACTTATGAGGCAGGCCAGTACACAATACACATTACTGTAATCTCATATATTTCCTTGGGGGTTAATAAAGTGATTTTTAAATGGAATATATGACTTCAATCAATTGTTTATTTTTTTACCTCCACAATTTTTTAACAATGAAAGTCCCATTGACATTGCTCATCTCCTTTTTGGCTCCATTTGTTTTCTGGTGGCAGAGATAACCAGAACACTCCTTCACAGGCATAAGGAAAAATATATACTAAGCAAACTATAGCAGCAAAGCAAATGATACAGGAGGCTGAGCTTCCTTGTTTATCCAGTAAACTTAACATGTTGTGGCACCCAATACTAACGCCATTATTACCTCCTTATTGCTCTTTTTAACTATTAGGAAGAATATTTTTACATTGTTCCTGTTCAGTTGCATCTGTGCTTATTAAAGTACATGAGCACATTATTCCATTGGGTTCCAGGCAGTTAGTTACCGCCTATGACTGCTCCTCATTCACTCAAATCTAATAGAACTTTTTATGTGCGGTGCTGGAAATGATAGATGAATGTGTGACGCCTAATAAATATGAAATCCCTGGATCATTACTAGAATTAGATTGGAAGGAAAAGTGCATAATCAGCCAATGGATGACCTACAGTGAGGCAGACCTTCATCAATATCATCAGCTGATCCCTAAAACAGACAGCGATAGTTAGGCAGACAGTGACTAAGTCAACCAGAGACAGTGAGGAATACAAGATAAAAAGGAAATGGAAATAAAAGGAGCATACTGAGGCAATTAAATATGACAATAAGACTATGTGTTTAGCATTTAAATTGGATTGCAAATGTCTCCTGATAGTACAAAAGGCAACAAAGTGATGTCAATTTTCCAGTGCCAACACCTGACATACAAAGTTGCCTTTAACGTTCGCCTTCAGCCGTGGTTTACCCTTAGAGGAGTGATGTCACCCAGTGCTGCAGAGGGCCATCCCTCCAGCTAGCTGACAGGCCAGTCGATGTGTTTAATCAACCAAAAACCGCTATAAGGCAACAGGCCTCGTGGCACAGAAGTGCTGATACATTGAGTTGCCTCACCCCTAGCCATAGCTGCTTGGCTTGACCCAAGGGGCAAACAAACAAACGTACACTCTCACACATGCAGTCACCAGTATGCCTGCAGGGTTTATCAAAAGAAGATTCCTAAAGAAATAATATTGACAACAGGATACCCTGGTACAAGATAAAGTATGTTCCTCAGGAGTCAATTTTAGTGGTTCGTGAATTGTACAAATTTGTTGTAAATATACATACATGTAAACGTTTATGCCACTTTGAAGCTGTTCATCAAATCATAAAGAGGAAAAAATTACCTCAGGCATTACTCACTTTTAGTGTTTCCTTGGGGGCCCTGAATTCATTCACGAAACAGAAACTTTTCCAAAACAGATTTCTTTATCATGTGTTAAAATCATCCTATAGTGAATTGTAGATTTTGGGAGCTGTAACCTGATCATTATCACATGAACAAAATGCTTTTTATAACCTCTTTAAAAAGATGAGTATTTTATCCACTCGTCTTTTTACCATTAGACTAAAGGGTCTGATGTCATCTAACCAGTGTTGGATAATTGTTACTGAAGAATAGTATTGATTTCTACATGGTATTTTTTGAATTATATTAATAATTATATATAGGAATCAAATGATGTATAATTTCATCACTCATCCTTTTTACCATTTAACCTGTTCTTAGTGATCTGTGAATACATTATTAAAGACAGGTTCCCATGATAGCCTACTGCTCTACTATTACTAAAAATAGTCCCTTGACAAAACCTAAACCTTTGTCTAACCATCTTTATCTTACATTGTCCTTCTTAGCACCTTTAAAATGTTTGAAAAAAAAAAAAGGTATTACTTGGCAGATACATTTCCTGTTACATCATCCTCTCCATCTGCTTTGCATCCTCCTACTCAGTGAAAAGAGCTGATGGAGGCAGTGCTGCAAGCATCTATGTTTTCTTATCCGTCCCACTGCCCCTCGCCATGGCCTGGCATCGTTAGCTCACTGCAGGCCTAATTGGGCTGTGTCTAATAACTGCAGTCCCCAGGGTATGCTCTAATGAATAGAGAATATAATTAATGCCACAGTGACGGATATTGGCTCTGGGCCCTCAGGCAGGACCTGCTCAGCATTCGCCTTCTCCACTAACTTATCTCCTTCTGTCTCACTCCTGTCTCTGCATCGTCTCAGCTGCGACAATGTGTATTCACCCATTGGACTGTGCGCTAGAGATATTGCTCTGCTGAGAATATATAGAGAGGTGAATTTCCATTTGAGATGGCAGATTGCAGAGAGCACTAAAAATGGTTCAGCATTACAATGATATTAATCCTATTGTAAACAATGCTGCGGTTGTCTGCCCCACTGGTCCTTTCTCTCTATTTGCACTACTTGAATTTTAAATGACTTGTGTGTGGTCGGGATGCTGTGTCAGCGTGCATGTCAATGGGGCATCCAGGTGAATCCAACAAAAGACAGGGGACTGAACAGCCAGCTGCTCAGGCTGCTCAGTGAGGGCACCTACATCCATCCATCTAGCTGTCCACCGCTCTGTCATGCCTCGCAGGAGGCCGCTGATGGATTCACCCTCAATCCTGCCCTTTTCCCCGTCTCTCTCTACGTCTGCCTACTCCACCCTCCCGCCTCCATCTGTCTGCCATCTGCTCTTTGCTCCCAACTTCCATGCTTTAGTTTATCTTGTGTACCCTTCTACCTCAGCCTCTTACTTACTTTGCAGCTCAGGTTCAGAGTGTCAGGAAACATCTTCTCTGCAAGAAAGCACCAGAGAACCAAAGTTTCTGCACTGATATAACTTGTTGACTTGTTGAGTGGACATTTTGAGCACAGTAAACATAAGCTTTGGGAATCACAGTGGCAGCCTGCAGCCCCCTGGTGGTGGCTCACTGTGACTGCACTTCACAGGTGTGATAGCAGTTTGACTGGCAGCAGTTACCAGGCGCAGGTCCAGGGTAAGCCTCCTTAATGAGCCTCCTGTAGAGAACAAAATGAGAGAGGTGAGAGATAAAGCATGAGAAGGGCAGACAACAAAGAGGACAGAGAAATAAAGTTGGCAGGAGAAGAGGATGTAGTTAGTGGGTAAAAAAAGAAAGTTATAACAAGGTGTTCTTCTGTTATCTGGCATAAGCTAAGAGGGGTGGATTTGGCATGATTCAATACCGGAATAACATCTGTGCACTGAAAGGCATAATGACTGGATATGGATAGGACAGATAAATAAATGTGTCCCATAGTATTCAGTGAAAATTAAGCACCTTACTGACCCTCATTTAATGATGTGCTGTCATTTTGAGCCAAAAACAGAAAGTATAGAGACACAAAACATAAGTCATATCAGAAACTTTAGGTTATAAGTTTAAAATATGTATATAAATATAAAAAAAGAAAAAAAATGGACATTTTGTGATCAATTTGATAAAAAAAAGAAAAGTAGATAAAAATGTGAGAAGGGTTTATAGTGCAGGTCATGTCAAGTCATTAATGCACATAAAATCTCACATATTTCTTAATTTGGCAGTGTAAAGGCAAAAAAATTTTGTTAAAAACAAATACATGGCAGCTAACATAATTATGGATTATATCGGTGGTAGGCCAGCATCTTGACTGACATGCATTACATTTGTACTTTGAGCCTTGTGTGTGCCTATATAGTGCACATTTTTAGGCTTATTTGAATAAAACCGAAATGCCTTCATTTAGTCCACACTAGAGAACAGTAATGGCATAAAAGCTTCCATTCAACATTGTAACATCAGAGCCCACTACACTCCACTGCACTGACCTTGCCTGTAATTGCGGGAGGACCTTTTCTTATATGCATTGGTCACCAGAATAGAGGAATTAAATGTCAACCAAGCCCGAGGGGGAAAGAAGCAAGGTATTGCACTGTATCGGATTGGAAACCATCCAAAGCGTCAGACATTAAGTCCCGTTGAGCCACCGTTGCCCATGAGGAAGCCCCAGTCTGACCAAGCTCTGATACGCCAGAAAACCGTAAAGGTCTCCACTAAAATAGATGCTTAAGAAAAAATCTGGGGGAGTTTAGTTAATTATAAACCAAATATAGAAACCAACCATAGTGTATAAACTGAATATACAGAATATGTCCACACAAACAGTTGTAACTAAGCGGTGCAAGAGACAGGAGGATTGAGAGTATTCACATTTGGAGGGGAAATAGAGCATGTGGTGACAGCAGAGTGGTGGGAGCGTCCAGAGGGAGCCTGCAATGTGCAGCAGAGAGGAACAGCTTTGACTCAAGGTTTCTCCGTGTCACAAGACTCCAAACACAACACTTCTAAAAGGTTTTTCTGATTCAAATGGTGTCTGAGAGCATTTCAGCTGTGCTCTGTGATCAACTCAGATATTTTATATTACCACTTAGTAGCGGCGTGCAGCGCTTACACCAATGACACTGACCCGGGAAGAAACCTTTGCTGTTGAAATGTCACACCAAATGACTGAACATTAAATTTACAGAACACAGAGAGTTTACTTTAGCTGGAATGTCCATCCATTTATCTGTCCAATCATACAAGGTTCAGTTTATCTTCAACGAGGTTTACAAGTGTGTAAGATGAAGACAATGAGCACTGACCACAGGACATGGCAAATGAATAATGTTGATTACTTTTTGGTAAAGGGAAAACTGGAGTCTGCATGTTACTTCCCGGTCACATCATATTATATGTGGTGTGATGGTTCGCCACCACAACCAACTGTAGTTTTTATTGATTGACAAATTAATAGGCACATTTTTTATGATACAGAATCTACTGCCAAGTATTTGGACCCATTTGGCTCAACACGTACTTTAAGTTTCCGCCAGTGACTCAGAGGATTGATTACTAGTATTTTGTTTCTACACTGAGGCTTTGCCAAGTGCTTCATCCTGAAACCTGACAGTTTTGGAAATAAGAGCAACACATCTGTTCAAACCTGTGGGACTTCCTGGTTAGAGAGCGCTCTTTTACAAGATGAATCAGGGATGCAATATATTACTCTGATTGCCCACAAATGTTTAGCAGAAACTCTAATAGTTATAGGCTTAAAAAAGACCATTAAAAAGACAATATCTCTGCAGTGTTTTTCCTGCTCATTGTGGCTGAAACACACCGCTGGAGGAATTCTCTAAGAAGCAATGCATAATTTTGTGCCACATATTAAACAGAGATCTACAAGTAGTAAGTACAGCCTTGAATGACAATGCTAAGAGCTCCTTTGAGTCGATTACATTTTGTTCGATGGCATTACCAACATTTTAAGGAAAGTAGGACCCCTGTTTCTTGTTGCATCTTAAAATCATTCTGTGTAATGTTGTAAAAATAGTTCCTCCTGCAGTTTTGCACAAGTTCTGCTTTATGATTTTTACACTTTCAAAATCTGAGTCATTATGTGCCCCTCTGATACAAACAAAACTCATACTATACAGGCTCGACATCGATTGTCAGCAAAGACATTTAACAAAGTAGTCCGAGCTGCCACTGCTTACACATCTGACTAGAAACAAGTGCTGCTGCTGAACATAAGTCATTTGATAAGCTAACATTTAGGAGTGTAGCTTTTGTCAAACATGGGACAGAACAATCAAATCTGGCAGAGTGTGATATAAAACCTGAACGGGAATCTTAATGTCATCTGTCCCTTAATATGTGTGAGCTGAACGCTTGATTAACTGGAATAACCTCAGAAAGAGAAGAACAAAAATGTAATTTATAAAGCGCTACTCTATTTCTAAGTTTAATATGAAAGGTTTTGTTTCAAATATGAGGAGACTAATGTGACTGTTGTGTTGTCTCAGCTTTCATTTCAGTTTTTATCAAGCCACTGATTTATTTTTGTGGTTTGATTAATACCCCATCTGTCTTATTACTTAGGAATGGAAATACGGAAAGTGGAAAAGGATTTTTGGGAAGAACTGCGACAAGGTGAAAGAGTTCAGTGGAAATAAGGCTGAGAAAGATATGGCAGCACAAATCAGCTCTGAGCCAGTGAGATGACACAGGAGGACTAAGTCTTCAGAGCGTGAATTAACACAAAATTAGCACACATTATCATAATTCCTGCTTTTCTTCTACTTTTAATTATTCCTGTCTTTATCACTGTTACTTGAGCCCGGTATAACTGTCTATCCCAAAGACAACTTAAACAACTGAACCCAAGTCATGAGAGCTGTAACACACTGTAAGACATGAGTGGTTTAGGAGATAAACATGGGTGTGGTATTCTACATGTGGATTAAAGAATGGGAAAGGTACTGATTAGTGAAGGGATTATTGCAGAGGCTCTGATGTTAGTCACAGACACTTGTCGAGATGTAAAGAGGGAGGAGTTTTAAAAGTGAAGAGCATTTTGAGCATTATTTTCAAATGACGGTGTGAGGAACTGGCCAAGAAATGTCTGGCCAAGAAATTGATTGATTGATTGAATAAATAATAATAAAGATTAGTCAAAAAATGCAAGTTATGAATTATTTTTTTAGGACTGCGTGCAATGTACATTAAGCCAAGCAGAGATGCTTGTACCAGATTATAGTTTAACAGTTAATTTTTTTAGTGGTGGGAGAAACCAGAGCACCAGGAAACCTAGACATGGGGCGAACATGCAAACTCCAGACAGGAAGGCTTGACCCTGGAGGGGGATCTAAACCAGGACAGGAAGTTATTTACCTCATTTCCTACATTTAAAAATAGCAGTAAATAACAACAACAACAACAACAATAACAACAACAATAATAATAATAATAATAATAATAATAATAATAATAATAATAATCTCATTAGGGGACAACATTTTTATAAAAAAAAACGTTTTGAAGGTTAATGAGATGACCTGGATGATCTCCACACACACAAAAGACATCTAAAAATACAGCAGTTAAACAATATTGTAGCTCATTCAAACGTTCCTTGGACACAAAACATCTTTTAGCTCCAAAACTATGTCCATGTGAGTTCTGTTTAACCATTATATTTTATGAGGACATTTTTATGCAACGTTTAGTTCTAAACAATTGTATTATTATAATTTTTTATTTATTAATTTTAAATCCATATATTTTGGTTTTAACCCAGCAACTTTGGGCCTTAGGCGGGGTTCAATGGACAATGGCCAGGTAGTTGCAGGGTTGACATTTAGAAACAGACAGTGACAGACAACCCGTCACTCACCAGGGACACATTACAGTTTCCACTTGACCTAATCCTGCATATCTTTGGACGGTGGGAGGAAGCCTGAGTACCTGGAGAGAACCCGTGGAGGACGTGCAGACTCCTCACAGAAAGACCGGAGTCGGCTGAGGATGTTTGCTTTGGCCGGGGTTCAAACTCACAACCTTCTTACTGTGAGGCAGGAGTGCTCTGCCACGTGCACCCTTTTTTTTTTTACAGAATATATGAAAATTCTTTGCATGTTACCAAAACAATCTTTTTCTCTGAGTTTAATTGTGAGTTTGATTAAAGAACAATGGCCTGTCTATATTTAATCTGTTACATTACTGTATATCATCCCTGCTGCCTCCCTTTCTTCTGTCAATCTGAAATCAATATCAATTTCTCCACATAAAACGCAGGAGAGGGTTGAAGAGCCCATTTAAAGCAACAATGCCAGACTTGGGCACAGATGTAGAAATGGCTCCTGTGTCTTCAGATCAAACTGAGATCTAGCTCTAACCTGCAGATGCTATAATGGCACTGTACATTATTTTCTCTGGCCCAGCCACAAACACACACCCACTCCTCCCTGTTTCTCCTGGCGGGTAACAACGTCATGCTCCCACTGCCTGGCAACGCCACTTCACCGGAGGACCAAAAGTGCTTCATTGTTTTTCTGCTATTCACAGCGGCTGTCTCAAGGTCTGGGCCTCAGAGGTGGGAGAGGACACCTTTCTTTCCCCCATTTTCTGTTCTGCACGTGTGCACAGACTAAAATAAACACAACAGACCCAGGGGCCCAGCAAGAATGCAACGTTTGCAAGTTTTGTCTTTAAAAAAACTATTGTTTACCAGATTTATTTGCTGGTCTGATTCTGGGGCCTCTTCTACAATTCTGGAGTAAAAAGTGGAAATTAAAGTCACTCACTGTCACAATTTAAGACCCCTATCACGTAACAGTAACTCTGTCCTGTCTCACGAAGCTCCAACTTGGCTGCAGATCAATAAAGTGTCACCTATCACCAGAGGCATGCTCGCTCATACTGTTTATTCATCACTTATTTCACTCTCTAACTTTTCCCTCCCCAAAGGTTTTCAAAGCAAAGTTCTTATCCTCTTCTGTCTAAGACAAAGATGTTCTAACTCTTTGACTGTCTTATCAGATCTGGAAAAAGAACAATGGTTAAACATACACTTACATTACTTAATGCGCACACATATGCAACATTTATGCACACACAGAAGCCAAGAGTGTGAGCCTCTGAGAGACGTTTGTTCTTCAAATTGAATGCACCATCAAGATCAGAGCAGATAAAATGAGGTTCAGGGAACGGGAATAAAAAGCCACTCCATTTTAAGGCTTTATAATAAGAGTGTGGCCTCCTTTTGATTCTCAAGGCCTGTAAATTGGAAAGATGGTGAGAATGCACCTTATCTTCTTTCAGCACACTGTCAGTCTTTTGTGGCCGTTTTGGTCGGCCTGAGAGTGAAGCTGGTGTCTGTGATAATGGTGCGCTCTGACACAGTGTTTCACCTCCATTAGAAAAGCTGCATTACCCGTTTATAAGGGGCTGTGGAGCAACTGATGCGTATGTGCTTAGCTCAACGAGTAATAAGGCAATCAGTGCTGATGTAGGACTATCACATACATTTGAAAAATATACAACATGGTCTTTGAACCACTGACAAAACCAGATTTTTATTAATTTGAAGAAACAAATGTAATTCTGTTTCTATACAACAAAATATGCAAATGCACTGACAGTTTTTGCATATGCCTAAAAGAACACAATATGTTTACAATGTTTAATGTGATTGAGCATCCACAGAAACAGCTGGGGATGTTATGTTCATGCATAACTGTTAAAAAGTACAACTTAGTACTTAAAATGGAATACAAGAAGTGTACCTTATTCTCCACCAAGTGCTCAACAAGGCAACAACAAGATTGGGCTCACAACTGCTGAATAAAGATAACCCAAGAGCAAAGACACAATATTATTAAATTGTAAGACAGGACCAAACTGAGTAAAAGTCCCTCTCACTGATTTACATTTTAAACACAAAGGTTTACAAACATTTCATGCCTGTTCATTGTGTGCCTTTTACTTTGGGAAATCTGTAAACAGTGAATAATTTTAAACTGTAGCAACCTGGCACAGTTACAGTCAGATATTCTTTAAGTTTAGTTCCAAAAATATCCTCATCAATAGTCACACCTAATTCAGTTGGCCACAGCACATTGTAAAAGCAAGTTATTTACTTTTTAGACAGGCACTTAAGAAGTAACCTCTCTTGGTGATAATGTGGCATCAGAAACAAGTGTGGCTTTGTTTGAAGTTTCTGACTTGGAAATATTTAAAGAAGTGGCTTTTGGGAAGATTATATTTACAATGGAGCTGTTCAAATGAGCACAAGGAAGAGCCCACAAACCAATCACACATTTTCCTGATTGCTGGCTTTAACAGTGTTGGTGATTAAGCGGTTATTAATACACAAATTCCTTAAAGATTTTATATTCTTACAGGACAGAAGGAAGCCAACCAGACAGAAGTGGGATCTTCCTTGACCCACTCTGTAATAAACCTGAGATGATACAGCTTAAATTATGTACATCTACACCTCCTTTAGAGAAAGGAGTTTTTAAGCCTAGATTTCCTTTTTTCCCATATAAAGTCACTCTGTCATGTTCCGGCAGACAACCCAAACGCAGACACCCACGTAAAGTTCACAAAAACAAATTTATTGACAAGGTAACTTAGGAACGGCGGTTTCTTCGGGGATAGCGAGGTGCAGCAGGATCAGGACTAGGTTGAGCTGGAGCGGGACGGACTGAAGGACTGGCTGGATTCTGAGATGACCGAGGTAGAGCGGGAACCGGACTGGCGGCAGGACGGGAAGGATCTGCGGTGGACAG